>JAFIDM010097427.1:10101-27730 GCA_023159025.1 Thereuonema tuberculata | reverse complement strand
ATTATGAGGTAATAAGAGAAAGAAATTCTCAAGTAGAAATAAACACTATATACAACTGGCATAAAAATTTTAAATTGGGTAAAATTAAAAACAACTTTGAACATAGGTTAGTAAATTATGTTAAATACAAGATTTTCAGTCAAATAAATATTAATCAAAAAGACACTTCAACATTTAAACAAATAAAACAAAAAAGGATCTCTGATGTGGTGGATGGATTAATTAAATATTAAGAATGAAACTTTAAGTGAATAATTTAATTATTATCTTTAGCTAGTGGATTAACTTTAGGATAAATATATCAAAATTCTTGGTCTCATACCACAGATCTATAGTTTATAAGTATATCTAATGGGACTCATAAAACATTAAAAAAAAATGGTATTCAAGAGGTTGCGAGCAGTTCCAAGAGATGATTCATTTCAAACCATCAGCAGTAATTGAAATTTCATTCTTTAATTTGAAAGATTTAAAATTCTTTAAACTAGTTTAATATTTGCAATGCATTTAAATTTGATAGCAAATCTCAGGAAAGTATTTTTACTTCAACATAAGTAAATTTTTTTCTGACAACTTCCATGGTTTAAAGTGAAAGAAGCTAAATGTTCAAACTAATTTAAAAAAAACAATTTAATGCAGTTACAATGATGTAACTTTTTTTTATATTATATCGATAAAACACAGTTTGGATAAAAAGAGTCATTCATACTGAAATATAAGTGGAAAGAAAAACAAGCGTGCAAATAAAAAGTTTAGCATTCCAGATGCAATTTCAGCTGTATTCGATGATAAATACCTAATTTCGTAGATTACGTTATTTCTTTTTATCAACTTTTATTAATTCTATACACGTTTTGTAAATTGAAATGGACTTGATCAAAAGCTTGTGATTTTCATCAAATAAAAGTAGATCCTTAACTCCCAAATAAGTAATCAGATTTTAAACATCGCTGCATGGAGCCAGACACGAACTGTAGTACTCTCTAATTGAGAACAGACAAGTTAATCTCTTGGTTATCTGCCCTTGACTTTGGGAGAGGTGATGCTGTATCAAGTCTCCGAACAGTGTATGGGATGATGTCTCCCAAAGGGTAGTTTAGTGCCGTAATTGAAACTATTTACCCTAAGAACACCAGAAAACGCAACGAAAACTTGCGCAAATACTTTCACAGAACTGCAATGTATTGATCTTAATCATATCTACAGCTTCATCAATATCTATTGTCTGCACACCAAAAATTATACTGGCAAACAAAAAAGTTGAAACCACAAATAATACTAAAATATATATGAAGTCTAGAAGATTACAGCAGTCGCTACAAACTTTGCTCTAGTTGTTTTTATCAGTGCTATCAGTAGACCTGAAAGTCGTTATTTCTAACACGAGTTTCGAAAGGTTGATAAAGTCTCCTTCGGAATCAAGTGTCACCACTCTTCCCTAAATCATTAGTCTATCTTGCCATCTTAAATTCTATTCCATTCTATTTTAAATTATCGTATATTATCATTACATTATACAACATTATCTACAAGTCTACAAGTTGAGGTCAAAGTCCGGAAACACACTTATCCAGAACCGTTTCTAGGTGTTCTGCCACCCTGGGCGATAACTGAAAAATGCCGCCCCTTCCTTTGAAATGCCGCCCCCACCAAAAAAAAAAACGATAATCTTATTTTAACAACCAAAAAACAAAACAAAAAAACCAGAATCTTCAATTCAACAACCACGGAAAAAAAAACAGACACACAATCTTATTTTAACATAAAAAAAAAAAAAAACCACAATCCTATTTTAACAACCCCAAAAAAAACGGAATCCGTCCTTCGGCTGCCCTAAAGTCTTGCCGCCCTAGTCTTGCCTAATGGTAGAAACGGCCCTGCACTTATGACGCAAAAATCTTAAAACCCATTATTGTTGAAAAGCTTGAATGAATCGAAATCATATGAGACAGGGCCGTAGCTACCACCGGGGCAGCCGGGCAGTGCCCCGGGGCCCCCGAACAAAGGGAGCCCCCGAACGAAGGGGGATTTTTTTTTTACGAAACCATAAACACTTGTTGCCCCGGATTGTCGTTTTTTTTTTGGTTTTTAAAATAAGATTGTCCTTTTTTTTTTTTTTTGGTTGTTAAAATAGGAGTGTCAAGGGCCCCGCACCCTCGTAGTGCCGGCTCTGCCCTTGGGCCCTCAATCCTCTAGCTACGGCACTGATATGAGAACTAAAAATTGGGCGCTTTCCATTTGTGTCTATGATCCAAGTTATACAATGGCCCTTAAGGGTCTATTGTACTGACCAATAATCAATAATTGAAGAATAATAATTAATAATATAAGAAAAACCGATGGATAGAAAAAAAGGCATGCTTTCACGGGTTATGATTCTAAATTAATAAGAAATTTGATAATTTTATTATTACTGATTTACATGTTTAATATTTTACCTCATTATTAAAAAACCCAAAGTGATAGAAGGAAATAAAATTTAGCAAGAATTTTTGGATTTCAAGAAAAAAAAAATTCTTTGCACCATAAAGAATTTTATAACTGTCAATTAATATTTTTTAAAATTTCTTTATTATTGGACACATTAATTGAGCCGTACACCTGTTTAAGATAATTCAAACTTTACAGACGAATAATACAATTAGTTTTGCCAAGACTCGAGAGAGGGCTTTATTAAGTAACAGAGACATTATTGAACTTGAGAACTTATACAAAAGCCTTTTGGGTGCTTTCCCATTGCATCCTAAGTAACTTCTAGGATGGTCCTGGTTTAGAAAACGGGAATCAATTCCAAACAACAGAAATGAGGACTTATCACTTTACGCAAGTCACGTAAACTGGCCAGAAAATTTGTCAGACTACCGGAATGTTCTTGATAATCATAGAGACCTGGATGCACAGGAACTACAAAAAAAATTTTAAAATTAAAATGAAGAAAAAATAAAATGCAAAGAAAAAAAATAAGATAAAAATGAAAAATGAAAAAATTAAAAAAATTAAAAAATTAAAAATTAAAAAAATAACAAAATTGAGTAAAAAAATAACAAAATCACGGAGCAACTTCGTATCTATCATGTATCATCTCCATATATTTCCACAGTTGAGGAAACTATGCGAACATATCGTATTTGCATCACTTCCACTGCCAAGACAACTATTGGTGCCAACTTCAAGCAAATAATTGATCATAATACTTCTAATGTCGGGATAGTGTATGCGCTTCAATGCCAGTTTCATAACTGCCTCTATGTTGGGGAGACCCGTAGGGCTATACCTATTGGGTGGCTGAACACCAAAGAGCTTATGCTACAAGACACGAACAGTATCTCACTTACAGGCATGGCATTATGCTTTCACACAGCAACAATTTCACTAATATACGTATTATAGCAAGTTCACAAGAAGATTTTCAAAGAAAATGCATGGAATCATATTTCATCCCAACTTTATCACGTTTATACAATGTCTCTTCGTCGGTCCAGTTCATGAGAGGATATGATCTTTCTATCAAGCAAAAAAAGAAAAAAGAAAAAAAAACAGCTTACATGGGTCTACATTAGTGCCTCATTACCTTATTCTAATTTTCTCATCCTTACCCCAATTTTATTTATTTAAAAAAAAAATTCTTTTTTTTTCTTTTTTTCCTATTTTTATATTTTTATTTCTAATTTTTAATTTTTTTTATTTTTTACGTTATTTTTTATTTTTCATTTTTATCTTATTTTTATTCTTTACATTTTTTGTTATTTATTTTTATTTTTTTTTTCCTATTTTTTATTTTATCTTCATTTCAATTTAACAAAAAAATAGTTCTTATGCATACAGGTCTCTAAGACTATCAAGAAAATTCCGGTAACTCAGATGAATTTCCTGGCCAGTTCACGTGGCCTACATAAAGTGACAAGTCATCGTTTCTGTTCTATGGAATTGATTCAGTTTTTTACACCAGGAACATTCTAGGAGTTCTCCAGGATGCAATGGCAGAATACCCAGAAGGCTTTCGTTTCCGGTTTAATTTATTGCATAAGTTATCGAGTTCATTAATGTATCTGTTACTTGATAAAGCCCTCTCTCGAATCTTGGCGAAACTAGCTGTATTATTCTTGTATAAAGTTTCGATTATCTTAAATAGGTATACGGCTCAATTATGGTTTCCAATGAAGTGCAGTGCACGTAAATTACTTTTAAATTCTTTATTATTATTGCTAAAATTTACTTGCAATTAGTAGTGCAGATTAAAATTATAGACTTGTGTGTAGCTTAGCCTTGTGCTTGAGGTTGATGTTTTTGGAGTCTGGATTAGAGTCCCTGTATGGATGTTTACTTTTTTTCTTATATTTATATGCTTGTTTGTGTGCTTCTCTTATTTCGCATCTATGAACTTTTCAGAGTCTACAAGCTAAAATGTGGTTCGCATCATATCCGGACGTATAAACGCTGTCAAGAAGAAACTCAGAGAAGTGACAAGTGGATAGCTTGTGGACAACTTGATCAAACAGGAAGTGGGAACAGCTGAGGAAGAGGAAGATTATAATTATACAGGCCTGCAAAGGTTTTCTGGGAAGAATAATTATATGTGATATGAGATATGTCTAATGTTCTATATTTAAAAGAGGTCCAGTTGTTGCTGAACATAAACAGATTTCTCAAAATTACGAGTTTTATGTATGTTTGCAAAGCTCTAACTTCACTAATAAGGTTTGTATGCAACAAATGTAATGTAAGTATGTAAATATTTTACATGATAGATTTTATCTGCGAATTGACGATTGTCTGCGCAGGTTTGTTGTCAGTCGTCTGTTGCAAAGGCTACCCATAACAGCGAGGCATCGTCATCATCGCTTAGAAGTGGTGTCGCATCAGAGCTGCGGTGGGTGCAGAATGTAGCAGTGTCGTTTTCAGCGACGAATGCTGTTTCTGTCTCACAAAGATGATCACCATGCTTCGCTACAAACACTTCATGGATATGATATATTAAAAGAATATTCACAGAAGTGCATTTCGAAAAGTTCTGAAACTCTGGTGTATTATATCATACGATTTGAGGCAAGCGTTGCCCGAATACAAACAGAAACAGATCACCGTAAATATTTCTTTTATAAAGTTTCTTCCTAAGATCCATAAACGCAGGGATTCAGATAATTTGTTCCTCGTCCGCGCTATTGTTATTGAGGGCTCTAGTCACATAAAGGAACAAGCCACACTCCTATGAAAATCGAGATTTTTACGTTTCTATAACGTTTTAACATCTATCTTCGGGATTCCCAATTATTCCAGGCGTGGCTTATTCCATTAGACTAACAAGTTGCTTTAAAATGTTGTCTGATTGTAGTGTGTCTTCACATTCAAGTGAAAGAAGGATTCAACTCACGAAGTTCCCTTTTCTACTACTAGAACGAACACAAATAAGTGTTCAGCTGTTTATGTTACAAAAATGGAGGTAATTAAAAGTGTTAATGATAAAAGTGCAAACCAAAAAAAGCCTACACCTAAATACGAAGTCGAAAAGAAATAAGTTGAAAAGTTTAAAGAATGCCAGCTTGGAATATATGAGTTACAAAACGAAGAATGCACAAGAGACAACTGAAGTCCCATTGCGATTGTGATTACAGAAATGTACATCCTACATGAGAAAGAAAACGAAAAATGAAAATAAACGTTATGTGACTTTTGAAAATACAGGCAAATTTTTAATTCAAGCTAGAGCATTTCCTTCAACACACCATCATCAGATATGTGATAAGATCTGTGACAACTGGATCACCAAGTAACAAGAGCTCTTAATATTCGCTACAAGCCCAGCATGGATGAGATCTATTAGAAGAATATTCACAGAAGTGCGTTTGAAAAAGCTCTGAAACTTTGGTGTGGTGTATCATACGATTTGCAGCAAGCGTTGCCAGAATACCAACAGAAACTGTATTTTACCGAAGCCAACCGTGGATGTAAAATCTTGGTTTTGTATATTTGTAATATTAAATTGCAAGTCATTATGCGTGTTTGCTCAAAAAACATACTCATAAATAATACACAACTTTCTTGGATGCAGAACTATCTTGTCCTTAGGATTGGACAAGAACATAATGAATTTAAATGAATTAACTAATTTAACAACTGTAAAGCAAAAGAATTAAAAAATATACAGAACAGCAATAATTAGGAAATAGAAACGAATGATTTAAAATAAATAACGGTAAAGATTAAAATGATAAAAAACAGATATCTACAGATAAATTCAAATAAATGACTTCTAAAAATATTTGCATAATTATAAACTGTTACAAAGGCCGTGCCGCCTGTCTTGACATGTCTTGACGGCGCGGCGGTCTGCCATGTGGCCAGTGTGCCGCAACCTGGATTCGAATCCCGGAAGTGCCATGGCTGTTTTTTTTTTCTTCTTCTGTGTTACGTCCGTTCTTTCCTGGGACTTACTATCTGAGGGTTATTTCTGAATGAGATAGGCATCTCGTTCCTCCTTTTTAAATTTCCTAGCACCCCTGATGGGCGGCTAGCTCATGGTGCAATCAATGAAGAAACTGTTGTCGATCAATGAAGAAACTGTTACAACTTTTCACCTCTCGAGATTTTTTGTTCTAAAAAAAAAGTAGAAATAATTCCCTACCCCACCCCCAAAATCCACTAATAACAGGGAAATTGAGCAAAAATGTAAAACGTTACACATAATCCAGATATAAACATAGAGATAATACACTTAAGTTCAGAATAATCTTATTTACAATTAAGGACATTTACATTAAAAACAGGGACAAATTGACTGGCCAGCACAGACATCAGTCAGAAAGACTAAAAAAACCAACACAATTAGACTAGTTGGCGACTGTTGTCTTTTTGTAGCGACGAAGGAGCAGTTTTCTTTGTCTTCTTGGATCCACTAAGATGCATCGGATGGAAAGTTCACTGGTTCCCACAGATGAATCGTTTGGCACTGAGTAAAATAGCACCACAATATAATTATTCTGGTAAGTACTGAATTTACTAATAAAACTTTATTTTCATTTAAAACATTTGCGGAGCATATTTTAACATCTGGGAATTCTGCGGCCGGAGCGTAAAATAATGTTCCTGCTCAAATTTCTCTAGTATCTTGAGGGCGTTGAGGTTTTAAGACAGGTGTGGGTTCACTATTTACATCAGGTGTCGGGCAGGTAGGTGGAACAGATATAGACGGTTCGTCTGCAGATGGCTCTTCTGTCGGGGAGGGCTTCATACGGGCAATGTGAACTATTTGTGGCTGGGTCCGATTGATGAAACATTCAGGTCCAGGAACAACTTCGTATGTTACAGGTGAAGTTTGGAGTAAGACGATGAACGCAGGAACATAGAAGCTTTTCCGACTGGCCAACTTTCCGGGTTGGAGTGTAAACCCATACTTGTTTGCGGGTCGTGTAGCTCACTAACCGGTGGTGGGCGTTTTAGGATTTTCGATTGGCTTCTTGCACTGCCTCTGTGTTTATTTTGGCTAACTAGCTGTCCTCCTCGAGAGATGATTTTAGCAGGGCCGGGTAATCTGTTGTGGGTTCAATAGCATTTTGAAGTAATGTATCCAAATAGGTTAAGGGGAGGCGTCCATGAAGTAGATAAAATGGAATACATCCACTACTTTCCTGAACTGATATGTTATGTACGAATTTGACGAATGGCAGGATGGCGTCCCAATTTCTAAGCTGTAAGCCAACCTACATAGATGTTATGACGGAAAGGCATTTCTTCAGTCTTTCCGTCAGTCCATTCGTTTCAGAGTGATGTGGGGCTGTCTTGTGATGGTTCGTATGGAACAGTCGTAATGTCTCTGCAAGTCTAGAAACGCAATTTGGCTTTGGTCTTCGTCCTCCATTTTAAATTTGATGACATTTTAATAATATGGAGAGGTACGGCAAGGCAATTCAAAATTTTCTTCAACACAATAAACAATATAGATGATAATATCAAATTTAAAATGGATCGTGTGGATCAGTCGTAATGTCTCTTGTTCTGTGGTGGAAATGAATTGCGGGCCACAGTCGAATAGCAGAATGCGAGGAGCGCCGTGCTTCAGCGGAATTTCTTCCGTTAAAACGTTTCCTACTCCAGAAGCGTTCGGTGGAGCTCGGATAATAGCGTCTTTTTAAAGTGGTTCACAGCGACTACAATCCAACGGCTGTTGACGTGGGAAATCGGCCTAGGAAGTAAATTCGCACACAGAAATGAGTGACGATCGTCAGTTGTTGTAAGTTCCCGGCGGAAGGCAGCGTTGGTGTTTTGCGGCGCTGACAGAGTAAACAACAGGTTTCAAATCTCCGAACGGTCTTCAGTTGGGCGCGCCTGACCATGGCCGTATGTCTTCGTTATTTCTAGGTGAGCACCTGTCGGGTCGCCATGGCAGTTATACGTCTCTCTGCAGGTGCGATGGGATCACGAGTAGAAGGGATCTTGAAGTAGGCACACTGAATCGGCGTGTAGTTCGAATTCGCGGGAATTAGGCTGTTTGGTCTTCGTTAGGTCCGTGATAATTTTAGGAGGCTGGGTCTTTACGCTGCTCTGTGGCGAGGTCTCTTTTATCGGTAATGTCTGCAATCGCACGGCTGGCGGCAGTCTGTTTGATGGGATAGCGGGATAAGCATTCTCCGTCGAGATGTTTCTTCCCAGATTTGTATCCGATGGTGATATTGTATTCTTAAAGCCGAAGAGCCAAATCTTGCTAGTCTGCCTGAGGGATCCTTGAGGTTTGCAAGCCAGCAAACTGCCTGATGGCCGGTGACACCTGTGACACTGTCAACGATGTGTCCAAGAATCTTCACACTGCACTGCAAAAGAGCTTTACTTGGGGTTCAGGCGGAGGTTAGCTAAGTTGATGCATCCTAGGACTTTCCAATCGGTCCAGGTGTTCGTAAAATTATTTTGCGTAAATGATGATGACATCAGGGTAGCATAAGCAGATAGACCACATCAATCACAGCGAGAACTCCATCGATCATGCGTTCAGAGGTTGCTGGTGTCCGAACTGCATCACCCTGAATTATTAGAAAGCGTTAGGTGTAACAAATGCAGTCTTCTCGCTATTCTTTTCATTTACCTTGACCTGCCATTCTCCGGTACTCAGGTCAACACCGGAAAAATATTTAGCGTTTCTCATGGAGTCCAAAGCGTCATCAATTCTAGGCAATGGGTACAGATCTTGCTTTGTAACGGCATTGAAACGTCGGTAGTAAACACAAAACCACTAACTGTCGTCTTTCTTTCGCATGAGAACTACGGGAGAACTCCAAGGGCTACGCGAGGTTGTAATGACTCCCTAATTTAGCATTTTGGTGGCTTCGTCGTGAATAACTTGCCTTCCTTTAGCTGATACTCTGTATGGTTTTTTGCAATTAGGTGGCAATTCTCTTATTCTTCGGGACAATCCATTCGTTGGATCCCTTCGTTATCCAGACAGAGACGTACAGGTCTCAAATGGAAGAGAAGTTGATACCACATTTCCACGTAACTCGATGGAGGAGGAAGCCACCATCCACAACTGTGTAACTTGTTTTGAGGTCCACTGCAGTGCTGCACGGATGTAATGCGTCGTACAGAGCCCCTTCTTAGTTTCTCTACTGCATCCATCGGCAAACAGAGTCATCTGGTATGGAGATAGCTCATACCTCAGGAGGTCTGCTACATCGTCATCTGTTTTCTTGTTAATAAGGGTTCTTTGAAAAATCATCAAAGGGTCGATAATCACCGTTTCGTTGTTCACTGTGATAGTGCTGCTCTAGCAGACAATCTATTTTTCTTAGATTGCTTCCTGTCCACAAAGTTTCGTCTAATGAATTTTGCCATTGTATGGGTACCAATATGGATAAAGAACCATGATTGAACCAACATTCATTATTTTTTATAATTGTTGAAAATAAAATGACTAGTGTGCCGGTGCCTAATAGAACAATAAAGATGCGAAAGAGTGGGAAACACTTTACAATGAGCACAAAAAATCATTGTCAATTACTGTCCTCCCAACGAATGATGGCCGCCCTGTTTTTGTGAGATCTGCGCATGTATCATCGATTAGTCTGGTCAGGCCCGTCCGTCTGATTTAATGAAAGGACACCGCAATTGTGCTAATCGCTTGTTACTTTGCAAAAGAGCATTGTATTTATGAATAATCTATATTTATTTATTTAAATAAATACTTATTGTTAGCAACTGGTATTGAAATAACGCTAAATAGTCGAGAGAAGTTTTAATTTGGCGTTCTCAACAATTCTTTCTCAGCGAAAACAGACTACGTCATCCATTGTGACAGGATAACATAATTGATCAGCTACCGGAAAGGCTGCGCAGTTCAAACTTCCGCCGGTCATCTTTCATTTTGAGGACAATAAGGAACTATGAGAAAACAGTCATGTATTTTTTTTTTGCCAGAGGGTTTGCAGTAAAACAATTTACAAGGAGCATAAAAATTGTTATAAATTAAAAAACTATGAATGACCAACATTTATTGTATCCCCCTTTTTTTATATAATTTGAGAAACATTCTTATTTTATTAAGTAACAATGGTAATCAAGTTCAACTATTTTTTTTTTTGTAATGGTTAGAAAAGTTCTTAACAGAGTCAGTAAAAGTCCAGGGCCGGTTGATCTTTGGGTTTGATGGAGAATCCGTACTGATACATCTCTTTTACAGATATTTGATCATTGTAACATTTGTCTGTGGTGAGTATCAGCACGGATTCAATACTTTTTCTGAGTTGATCAGCTGGAGCACGTCCCATAATGGATGCACTTTGGAGATCAATAGAATGTCCTTTGGAGATCAATAGAATTTGCAAAGTTGCAAGGGAATGAAGCACTGTTTTATAGGAGAGATCTTCATGGTTTAGAGCTCTACGGTGGTCGGCTATGCGGTCAACTTGAGGCCTGTTTCCCCAATATAAAAACAGTCCTTTTTGAGGCACGGTAACCGATATATGACGCCTTTCTTTGAAAGGGGGTCAACAGCCTTGTGATGCTTTTTGAGAATCACTGTAGTGTGAGTGCTTGTTTGATGAAGTTAAGGAAATGTTATAGTTTGAAAGGAATCGTTAAACGACAGGATATATTGAAGGATGGTAATCCATTAGAGCAAAAGTCCGTTTTCTGCTGCAATTAATGGAGTTGCGTCGGGTGTTATTGCAAATGTCGATTAAACTGGACCTTATACATTTCTCGACGAATCTAACGGGGTAAGCATTAGTGGTTGAGTAAAGCTAGCTTTTTGATTGATGTTTGGATTTGACTACGGGGTTTACACACCATGTTATTTGTGATATATCCAAGAAGGTTTTGTATTTAAAGGGTTGTTCCCGGTGTTTTTTCATTTACATTGAAGAAGGTTTGTAATTTGGTAAACTGAAACCTAGGAAGAAACCAATATAAATCGTTTCTTCAGGGAGAATCGGAAACTTGCAGCTGTGAAGACTTCCATCGTCTACCTTCAGGCAAGTCGAAAAATGGATTTATATCCCTCTTCCCTGACCGTAAAGTTGCCGGAGACCAACGCAGCCGTTAATCGTCTTATCATGTTTAAGAAAAAAGATGTTATCTGCTCGCATTACAAAGCAACATAAGAAACAGCTTAGTAAAATACATTCGAACTCTTTCAAGTAATTTAAGATGACTACTAGACTTCAATTCATATAAGCTAGTGTTGCAAAGAGGAGACGCGGCTTTCCAACGTAATTTCCACAGAATTGTGGCTATTCATATCAAGAAACTCACCAGTCTTAGTGTAAAAAGGTGGCCATTAATATCAACCTCCAGACTAGTTAATTTGAGTGACACTCGCGTATCTTGGTTCAAAATCAAGCCCTATCAAGGGGCTTAAAATTTAATTCGTGCAGCACCCCTAAAATCCACAATGTGTTAAGCCAGATTGAATGTTCCCTACCCCCGGATAGCAAGCATTCCGACAAGGTTATTCGCTTCCGAGGGATGATAGGTAATATTGTAAAGAGATCTCTTCAATCACAGCCTTACTTAGTTAACCCCCTTGCATATGAAGGCGTGAAACTTCTACGATAAGTAGATAACTTGATCGTCACATCGTCTGACAAACGAGGTAACCCGGTCCTCATAGATGCATTTACTTATAATAAGATGGCACAAAAATTCCTTTCTATCCAGCAAGGCGTGACTTTCTATTCATTTAATGAGAAGGAGGTTTTGAATGCAATTAGGAGAGAAGCTAGATCCATTTAAAAAATGGACTCATCCCGGAGGTTTTCTGCACAGATTTAAAGAGTGCAGATACGAAGATACCATTCTTAAAAATATTACCGAAAATACATAAAAACCGGGACGAAGAGGATTTGTTCCCTGTCAGGCCAGTCATCGTTTCCAACATCTCCGCTGTTAAGTTACTAGCTGATTACATCTTCAAAATTGTGAAAAAATTAAACATTACTTCAGTTTTTAGTGTCCGAAACAGCGTCGAAGCAAAGAGTGAAATTATTTCAATTCCCGTGTGTCCAGACCACGAATGGTTTTCGCTGGATGTAGAACCTTTATTCACATCTATTTCTTTTCCATTAATTGAAACTGCTTTCGATCACATATCCAACAAATATTTCAGATTGTTTCAACAGAGTGATATTTTCAATAGGTTGCTTCGCTTGATCAGAGCTCTATTTAATATGCAGTTTTTTACTTATAATGAGTGCATTTATAGACAAATTAAGGGACTGTTCATGGGTTTGTCGGCTTCTGGATTAATTGTAGAACTAGTAATGATATATATTGAGGATAAATAATTTAATATTCTCGGTTCCAGTTATAGTGCAATAAGACTGTCTATGAGATATGTCGATGATCTCATTTTCTATGCGAGCACCGGCGACAGAGATTTTATAAAACATGCTTTTTGAGCTGTACATTCCGATATTAAGTTTTTCAAAAGAACATGAATCCAACAAATTTATCCCCTTTTTACATATTGGTATTTCAAGGGATAGGGAAAGAAAGATCACATCAGTATACTGGAAACCAACACACTCCGGCATGACATTAAATTATTATTATTCTTGCCGGATTTCATTCAAGTTTAATGTCATAAAAATGGCCGTATTTCGTGCTTTCAATCTGTCTAGCAAGATCCATGTCTTTGAACGTGATTTCAAATTAGTCACTAACTTTTTCCTCGACTTTCCTTTTTCCTAAACTAATGCTTACCCCGTAAGATTCGTCGAGTAATGTATAAGGTCCGGTTTGATCGACATTTACAACAACACCCGACGCAACTCCATTGACCACAGCAGAAAACGGACTTTTGCTCTAATGGATTATCATCCTTCAATATATTCTGTAGTTACACGATTCTTTTCAAACTATAACATTTCCTTAACTTCATCAAACAAACACTCCACTACAGCGATTATCAAAAAACATCACAAGGCTGATGACCGACTTTCAGAGAAAATCGTCAAATACCGGTTACCGTGCCTTAAAAAGGACTGTTTTTATATTGGCGAAACAGGCCGCGAGTTAGATGACCGCATAACCGACCACCGTAGCGCCCTAAACCGTAAAGACCTCTCCTATAAAACAGTGCTTCATTCCCTTGCAACAGGACATTCTAGTGATCTCCAAAGTGCATCCACTCAGAAAAAGTATCAACTCGGATCAACTCAGAGAAAGTATTGAATTCGTGCTGATACTCCCCACAGACAAATGTTACAACGATCAAATATCTCTAAACGAGATGTATCAGTATGGATTCCCCACCAAACACAAAGATCATTCGGCCCTGGGCTTTTACTGACTCTCTTAAGAACTATTCTAACCTTTACAAAAAAAAAATAAAAAAAAAACTTAATTACCATTGTTACTTAATAAAATAAGAATGTTTCGCAAATTATATTAAAAATAAAAATAAAAAAAGAAGAATGTAATAAATGTTGGTCATTCATAATTTTTTTAATTTATAACAATTTTTATGCTCCTTGTAAAGTGTTTTACTACAAACACCCACTGGCAAAAAAAATAAAAAAAATAAAATAAAAAAATACATGATTGTTTTCTTATAGTTCCTTAATTGACAATAATTTTTTGTGCTCATTGTAAAGTGTTTCCCAAAAACACTCTTTCGCATCTTCATTGTTCTATTAGGTACCGGCAGACTAGCAATTTTAATTTCAACAATTATAAAAACTAATGAATGTTGGTTTACTCATGGTTCTTTAATATATTACAATTTATTCTGCTCATTGTAAAGTGTTTTCCTACAAACACTCTGAAAAAAAAAAAATTCAGCTTTTTTACTTTTTAAATTAAAAATCTGTGACACCAGATGGCGACTAAAGGCGTTGGGATTGGGTGGGTAGAGCTTGCTTTTTGATTGATGTTTGGATTTGAATACGGTGTTTACACACCATGTTATTTGTGATATATCCAAGATGGTTTTGTATTTAAAGGGTTGTTCCCGGTGTTTTTTCATTTACATTGAAAAAGGTTTGTAATTTGGCAAACTGAAACTGTGTGTTTTTTAATTTTGTCATAAAATTTTTAATTTTCATTGTTGTTTGGCTTCATTGACCTTAACTCTTCATAACGCACGTAAAAACCACCCATATGTTTGAAGATCTTAGTTAATTATTTCTAGATAACTTTATTTCAGTAATGTAAATCAGCGTTTCTCAACCTGTGGGGCGCGCCTCCCTAGGGGGGGCGTGATAAAACTACAGGGGGGGCGCGAGTATATGGAGAAAAAATCTTATTAAAAACTATGTTTTCTTTTTTTTTTTTTTTGGTGGAGCAGATAGGTTTGGAGGTTTTTTTTTTTTTTGGTTGAACAGATAGGTTTGGTGGGGCGCGCGATAAGAATTGTGATTGAAAATTGGGTCGCAAGTACTAAAAGGTTGAGAAACACTGATGTAAATTATTATGAACTTTTCTTTCATGTTTTATTTGACGATGACAGTATTAATGATAGCTTTCAAATTGTCTATCAAAAGAAAGGTAATAAATGTAGACTAATAAAAGTGCAATTTTGTAACTTATAATTAATATTTATTTTTATTTCCAAATTAATTTATTTTATGATATTGTCCTACTTCAGAGAGAAATTTTTTTATAGACAAGAAAATTAATTAAGGAAAATTATTAGGTTTCGCGATGCCATATCGTTATTCTACAATTAACCTATAATTTTCAACCAATTATCTTTACATAACGGCTGTAGATCGTGGATATTTATATATTCACTTTCTGTTGTGACCTGATATTTCTTTCTCTGAAATTTTCCTGTCTTGTCGTAAATTAATTTTAGTTTCTTTTCTGTAAATGAAAATCAAGTTTCTGGAAGAATAGTATATTTGCGCTTATATTTTATATTAAGATTTTGTTTAATTTCAAATATTGATTATTACTGTACAATTGTATTGCAGAATGGAAATTGCTTCTGTTTTAATTATCTAGTATCATTTTCTAGAAAAGTATATACTTTAACTTGTTGAGATATAAAATGAAGTACAAATTAAAATTCAAAAATAAAACAAAAGTAAAATAAAATAGTAATATTATGAAATACAACATGAATTGTGTTGGGATATAAAGTTGCAAAAAAAATTTAGTAAAACTGAAGAGTATTAAGAGTATTTTTGTATCAGCAGATTCTGAATATTATTCTGCAACTAAATAACTGCATCCTCATTCTTCATGGTAAAGCACAAATACACATACGCTGTTACATCGAAATAATTTCTAGTTATAGATTTGAATATTGAATAAGGTATAAAAGGAAGCAATCTTGCTTGATTTAAAATCATAAATCTTCAGGTAGAGTTTGTAGACTGGCTGAACTAAAAATCGAACGAAGACAACAAAAATTTCAGAAAATTTCTGCGCAAGTGTTCGATAAATGTTCCGATAAATTGTAAGTGATGTTTAATCAAACTCCTGGATCAACAACAGTACAATTACGAGATGATACAGAACAAAATATCTTAGAAGAAAATCGCCGAACGACGAAGCCTGTATTGCCAAAACTTCGCATGTTCTCAATTCAAACAAATTCAAGTGAGGACAAATGCCTTTGTATGTAGACCAGCACTAATAGTGTTCTAACAGTGATGGTGAGAGCTAACGAGTAACATCTATCACACACAGTTTAAATAGGAAAAACATTAGTAATGGATTTCGGTACAGTTGCATAATTCAAAGCGAGTACTGTCAAAATCACACAACGGCAATCTTCCTCAAAATATCATCGACAAGGATAATACAAGGCATCACTCCAAATAGCATTGTTGTTAGGGATTATATCGATAGCTTGGCTGTCGAAGTCGACATCATTACAAATATGTATACATAATATTTATTTATAACCAGAAATCCCGATGTAAAGTGAAAAACGTATGGTTTTATTTAGAGTAGTTAGTAAATAGAAATAGGCAGAAAATGTAAATGTAATGTAAATGTGATTCTCCGAAATCGCTTCAGCTGGAATGAGTGTTCTTTGTGAAAATCTAAACAAAAATATCGATGACATTTCGAAATTGGATGTTAAGGGGTGGGAACAGGGGTTGAGGGGGAGGGGGGGCAAATTTTATTGTAGGAGAGTTTACTGGGTTTTCAGGTTATAAAATCAGAATATAACATTGCTTTGTAACCATCACTTGATTTTTAATTTTTTATGAGTTTCTTTCTTGTTTTAGATTTACTTCGTCTTTATTTTAACCCTTCTCTCTTTGCTTGTTTCCCATTTCCTCTTTTATCATTTTGCATTCCCGTGTCAATTTCTTCTGCGTCTTTTTCCAATGCTTATATCTGCTTTATTCCTTCTTTTAATAGTTTTCCATAATCACATTGATATGTGATCACTGAATTGATATATGAGATTTTATTGAATGCGAGCACTGCTGTGGGCTTGAATATTTGTTGACTTTACGAATTTGTTTAGATAACAGACTTTTTTAAGGCATCTATTACTATAATTTACTGTGTAAACAGGTAAATAGAATAAGCAAGGTTATGCACTTGCCACTAGTGTCTTGGGTCCCATGTGGTGGAAAGACAAGTGTCATCTCTTCCCTTTTTATTCTTCTCCTTTTATGTTTGTCCTTCTTTTATTTCATATTCATCACAATATAATTAAAATTTGCATAATTTAAAAAAATAATTACCACTAAAAATCAGTTGATGAAAGAACAGCTTTTGATGACGTAATTTCCTTTTAGATTGATGTTTCCAGGACGTAACAGAGCCATCTATTGCTAAAATCCGTAACTGAATTTTATAAACATTACGAAAACATTCTTGTTTTTGTATTTTCTACAGTTACGAATATAAAATAATAATCAAAATCGAAATAATTATAATCGTTGCACACTAATGCCCTTGCTTGGCTATGCAAAGTTTGCCCTTTCTTGGTCAAAACCGACGCGATCACAAAACGACGCCATCTTGGACTGACTCCTCAGAGTTCAAGTTGTTCACGCTACGATTGGTGACGTTTGTTCAAGACAAAATCGATCGCTACGTAATGACTATATATGGCAAATCCTTTTTCTTCGGAAAATACTATAAGTTTCATATAGCCTTAAAAAAATAAATTCTAAAGTATTTTGAAGTAATTTGCATTTTCTTTTGTCGAAATATACTCGGGCAAATAAATGCG
>JAFIDM010097426.1:273918-286006 GCA_023159025.1 Thereuonema tuberculata | reverse complement strand
CTTGACGATCAGAAGGAACCCCACCTGATTATGACGTATTTATTTTTCAGCCAATCACAAACAAGCACGCTTCAAAGCGCAGGGTTCTCTTTATTAATTTTGTTCAAAATGTAGCCACAGAGTGGTGAAATAACAGTAAAATCTTATATTGAAAGTAGTCAACCAATAACTAATAGTATACCATTTCCTTTAAACATCATTAAAACTATTTTTTTTTAACACGTTTTTATTAACTCGCTTTCTTCTCTGTCTGTTTGTTCGGTACAAATTTTGCAATTGAATTTAAAGTATTCCCGTTGAGCTAGAGACTTGAAGCTTTAAACATAGCTCAGAAATGAATGACAATGCAATTAAATCGCTTTCTTGTCTGTCTGTTCTTTAGGGAACCTTAATTCTTCGGATAACAGGTCGGTGCCTCACAGCTCGTCTGCTGTAAGTGTTTCTGCAAATGGCCGCATGGCGCTGAGTTGCCGTGCATTGCAAGTCAGCCTTTTTTCAATGCAAGGCAGCGACTTTTTTTTTCTTTTAACATTAACACTTTTTTATCGTGTTTAAAATTTAAATTTGTTTTAAATGTTTAAAATCAATTGAAAAATTTCATACACACAAGACTAAAAAGCAGAAAATAATTATTAAAAAAAATATATATATTTTTCAATATACTACGTTTTTCAGACGGACTAAAAAATATAAAATAATTAGTATAAAAAGTATAAAAAGTGTAACGAAAAACGTTAATATACACTCCATCCATACCATCTCAATTATCTATTGCATGCACCCCACGTTTTTCCTTATATTTTTTATACTAATTATTTTATACTTTTTAATTCGTCTTAAAGATGTGGTATATTAAAAAAAAAAATTTTAAGTAATTATTTTGTTTTATAGCTCTAATGTAATATTTTTCGAAACGTCTGAAAGACTAGTACTGACGTCATGGGACTCCAGAATTTTTTCGACTCGTCAAGTTATCTTAAATAAATAAATAAAATATAAATATAAAATAACTACAATAAGTAATAACAGGTTATTGTGAAAAGAAAAATATTAAACTTCAACATGCAGCTGGCTTATCAAAGTGGCTGATCAAAGGACGATAATGAAGAATTTTTATGTCCTAAGTGCGACAGTTTTTCTTAAATTTAAGAATTTAATCTGAATCATTCTTTGTTTCAACGTTTTAGGCCATATTAGGTGCACATGCTACCCAATTTGGCCTAAGTGCACTTTTTGTTTTTTATCCATTTTCTATTTAAATATATCCTTTCAAACCTGTTACTTTACTTGCCAATAAGTTGCTCTCTCAGATCCATTCATTGAAAGGATATTTTTTGCATTAACGTAACTTAATTAAAACTTAAAGCGTTGCTAGGCCATTTATGATACAGTTATCTTATTTCTGAAGATAACCGCTAGAGCGATATATGTAATACTGAGTGCATAATGCAGATGAAAAATTCACAATTCTAAAAAAAGACACATGATTGAAAACTGCTATAAAAGCAGACGAGTGAGTAACAGACAATATTAACACAGGATCGCGCACTGTTTAATGAAGTTGAAGGAGAAGCTGTTTAATGAAAATAATAGCTGTACCTTAATAGCATTGCGAAAGTTTAGGACAGTAAAGACACTAAAATCTGGCCCTCAGATCGCAAATGGTGTTCTAAAATGATATCGAAATTTGAAGAGACAGGTTCTTTGCAGGTGAAGCCTTGCAGAGGACGCAAAACCGTTGATTAGTAGACAGAGGATGGATGGTAAATATCGTAGGAAGCAGCAGTTCACGGCATTTTGCAGAGTTAGGAGACAAACCCGTTCACGAAGCTCTATGACAAATTTTGAGCTGCAATGTTCAGCAATTACTGACCCCGGAGAGAGTGAAACATTTGCCGCGAAGTTTCTTGCTCGAACTGATTGATTGATTAGCCAACGCCAGCTCTTGGCATTTCTGCCATCTAGCACCGCGCTGACCAGTAGAGATGAGCCAAAGGATAAAATCCAGTCTCTGTCGTCGATTTTCGAATTTCCTGCAATTCTTTACAGCTATATAGATGCTCCATATTCTTAGGGGGTTGGCCGCACAGAATATATTCTTCAGATGGAAGGACGCCTATTTTATGTAGGTGAGACGCCAGATAATCATGGCCAGTTATACTGCGCAAGACTGCCACTGATGTAGATCGAGGGAGGTTCCTACTAATAGGTCCAGAAGTGATCAGTCGTTCCCATTTTTTTCCATCGGCAGCTCTTCTATATTCATTTCTATAAATCTATGCACCGCTAAGTTAACTCTAGCCTTGACTGATTGCAGTCACGATTTTGCTTCTGGCTGTGGAAGGGATGCTCCAAGTTTAGCAAGTACATCTGCTCGGTCATTACCTTGTATACCCACATGACTTGGTATCCATTGCAGCACCATCGTCCATCCTTGTCTTTTTAATAAACTTAATTTTTCTCTACATCTGCATTCTTCACTAAAGAGATACTAGGATAACAATATTTTCATCCTTGAAAATATTCTCACTACAGATATGTGCAAGATGACATAATTTGTATATTTTAATCATTCAATTTAATAATTTAAGTGTAGATTATTAAAGATCTTTGTAAATTTCAATTTCTTACAAACCAATCATAACTATTAATGGTTATTAGGCTGACTTTAAGTGTAGACTATTAAAGATTCTTGTAAATTTCATTTTTTACAAACCAATCATCAGTTTGAAAGTCACTTATATGAAATGAATAATTTCTCTATTATTCATTTCATATTTGTATTTTTTCTTCATTTTGCTAAACTGAAGCAGCTATCACAAGCACTAATCAATGTCTGAGAACTTGAGTTATGATATTTGTGCAGTTATGCTGCATCATCGGCAGATGTTTTGTTTTTAAATGAATAATTATTCATCTACAGTCTTATTGATTGAGTCAATGGAAATTGCTTTTTTTTTTGTCATATTAACATCAATGCAATTCTTTGTAAATATATATGAACATCATATTTTTGAAATTTTTTATTTTTATATTTCATATATGTGTATATTAATGTAACTAAAATGAAAAATATTGGAAAAATATGTTAAGCTTTACAAAAATAATCAATTTAAATTTTACTATATTGTTTTTTGTTAATAATTCAAATATAAAAAAAAAATAATTGAACCCTTACAATCCCCCCAGTTTTAGCCATCGCAATTGTCAGGAGCGGATTGGGCCACTGGACACCAAGGCTCCCAATCTGCCCCTACTAACTGCTTTGAGTTTAAAAATGATCTTGTAAAAACTGCCATTAAAATTCGCTACCTAAGTCAGATATAAAATGAAATAGTTTCAGATGTCACATTAAATAGACAGCACTGAGATGCTTCCCTGCTTGTGGATAAGTCTTTCCAATCTCATAATGATATAAACATGAATGAACCCGTAATATTTTTGAGCTTCTTAAAATGCTATTCAGTGTAGATCTATTGGCAATAGTTTAAATTTGATTGGAAAAAATGATTTACAAAGATTAAAAAGACCACAAAGATTCTATAATTCCTTGATATAGAACACAGCTAATATTTGTGTTTATATTTAATTTTGAACTAAATGTATTGGCTTTTTTTTAAGATCCGATTAATATTTTCTAAAGAATTTATTTTGTTTTCGCACATTTCTTTCTTAGCTAACATGTTCATTTGCCAAGAACTTTTAGTGAACAGGTTAATAACCTGTTCATGAAGGAAATATTTTGGAAAAAAAAGTTTTCAAACAAATCAATGTTAATAATGTAATATGACTTGGAAAGATCAGAAATTTTGATGAAAACAAAAACCAACAGAAATTTATTCTTTATAATAAACTTTATTAAAGCCAGTAAACAAGATATCATTTCACCCAAAGTCCTTTAAGAGTTTTAAACATTCCAAAATATAGGTAGAGTGATATTAAAAAAAAAATTGTATGTTTTTAAGACAAATTGTGCAATACAGGTTTTACAAAACCTTTAACAGTGACTTTGATGTTCACCTAAACTGAATTGAAATACGTTTAGATGCATTCTTGCATTCGAATTCAAAATTCTCTAATTAAATATTAGTTTTACTGGAATCATCTCGAAAAAATATCTAGTTTTTCAAATGGAGTGTATTTTGCTTGTGCTGAACATTAAATTTTGTCTAATCAGAAGGTCCGTTGGTTTCGGCTTCTTCTTCCATTGCCTTTTAAAAATTAATTAACTACTTTCCAAGTTCCCTTTCTCGGCCCATTTGTTATTTTTTTTTAATATCGGAAGCTTTTTCTTTGGATTAAGAGGTCTAAAATTGTTGCTGAGTTCAGTTGAATCCTTTCCTTCCAGTTTCCGGAAGACGTTAAGCTGTATAAATTATACAAAAGAAAATAATTAAATATTAGACTATCTTTTCAGTTCATTTCTAATCTAACAAATATTTCTTGAAATAAGACAATTATAGTGAAATCAAAAAGTGTCAAATACTCTATATGAAGTTGATTTTCTGTAACACTTAACTATAGGATCTAATTTATTTCATCCTTGCAAAAAAAGGTAAATTATGCAAAACATATTGTTGCACTTTAATAACTAACATTACTAAATAGAAAAAGTTATTATTACTAAATAGAAAAAATAATTTAGAACTGATAATCTATCACCAACTACAAAGTTGGGTTTGCATAGCTTCTTCAATGATTCTTTCAAAGGTTTAATGAAATTGTTTTCATTTATCTTTATCTAAATGCATCCATCTGTCAATTACTTTTATTCTTAAAGTGTTTGATTTTCCCAAGTAGGTCGAATACATTGTCTACTTCTGTAGCAAGGAGCTGCTGGAGTGATGTGGAGACACGTTATTGTGCCGTCAACTCATCTCCATTTCACCAAAACTCACCACCTTCCATCATTCCTACACAGCCGTTGCATAGTGTTCTCCATTTGCATGTGTTCAAGCAACTAGTCTACTGGGTTCCGATCACACTCCTCCAAACACAAAGTACTCTTAATTCAAACATAACAGAGCAGAATAATTGAGATTACAATACGAAAGAATAGAGAAAGCTTTCTGCTAGAGTTCCTTAAAACCGGCACCTGCATTTACGTATAGTAATTAGTGAATTACTGTTGAGTACGTCAAAGAAGGCCATCTTAAGGATTGATTCGCTGATAATTGATTGTTGCTGGAGCGATATTTTTCAAATTAAACATATTTAGAAAAGAATCATGGGGAAAAACGAAGATATAAAGTTTTAGTTGAAAAATTCTTTATTTATTGTTAATAATTTCGGTCGTTTAACAAAAGAGAATTTGGCCTTATTAGGTCCAGGAGTTCTAAATAAGACCAGCTCTAAATTTTTTAATTCTGGAGCAAGTCAGAGGTGACAATGTCTTAAATGATTGTATCTTTTCTTAAAGAAAACAAAGAAAACATTAAAACCACTCATAAAAACCATTTCACCCCAATTAACAATCATTTCATTTCGAACTGTTTACACAGCTTTCCGTAATTGCTCTTCTGTCCATAGACCTCTCGTTTTCGGTCCGTGAGAACACACATTAAAGAAAACATGTAACATAAGTATAAATGTGACAGGAAATCATTTACTAAGATATGCGATTCTTATAAGGCTACATACGTTTTCTTTTAATTTTTTAACAAAAAAAATCATAACTGAAATACTGTTATAAACTCTTCTTAAACATTGAAAGTAGATCAAATACGCTTTGAATGAATGAATTATTCATCAGTTCTTTAGAAACCATTCATCATTATGATACTTCAGTCCTTCGAGTCACAGCAAATATATAATGCCAGTACTTTCTATCTTTCGTAATCTCTCGTCCCTGTATGAGTTTTGGTCATTTTTTTTGTCTGCCCCTCGTTATTTTTCTACCAATCCTGACCTTCATTATATTGTTAAAAAATTAATTTTTATCAGATAAGATAATCCATCCATTTTAGGCGTCTTCTTTGTATACTCTTTATAATACTTCTTTCTTCTCTCACATCCTGAAATATTTCCTTCTTTTTTCCATCCAGCTCACTTTGAACATTCTTCTCCAGTACCATATTGCAAATGGCTCAATGAGTTGTCTATCTTTTTGGTCCATATTTCTGCTGCATACAATGCTACTGGCTAAACTAAGTTCTTAATAAGTCTTTTTCTAAGTTCTGTATTCTTGGATGAAAAAAGTTGGAATGTATCATTAAAAGCTCTTTTTGTTCTTTTTCTGGGGCACTTTACCTTATCATTCAGTTTAGATCTACAACTAAATTTCCACTATCAAAATTTAAAAAAATATTCCTTTTACTTTTTGATAGATGTAATGATGTCTCTGTCTGTAGCTTTTTCTCTCATACTATTAAGATTTTTGAATATTTACTAAACACTTTTAATTTTACCATAGATTGTATTATAATACAGTATTTAAAGCTAAGCGAACACCATCCGATTTTGCACCAACTTAGTCGGCCAACTTCGAGTTAGTCCGATTTTGTCCGGCGCGAACACCATCCAACTCGCAAATGAAGTCGGCAGAGATAGCAGCAATTCCATAATTCAATGCGTTTCCCCCAGCAGCTGTGGAAAATCCGAAAAAATCGAGGTTTTGAAACCTCGCTGATAAATTCTGCCGCATACAATTACTGCATTTCAGTATAAACTTTATTTACACATGAAAGAAACTTGCAATACTCTGATATTCATTGTGTATTCGCTTGTCGTCGTTTCGAAGCGGTGAGATCGTTTATGGACGCCATTTCTTTCCAAGGGCGTGACGTCATGACTGACTTTCCAACGCTGCCCTGTGATTGGTAATTCCGACCAACTCTGAAAAGTCCGACCAACTTTTCGTAGTTGGTCTTGCACAACCAACTCGAGTCGGCCGTCTAAAATCGCTGGCAAGTCGATGAGAAACATTCTCAAAGTCGGTTCTAGCGACTCGAAGACTGAAAGTTGGCTGACTAAGCTGGTGCAAAATCGGATGGTATTCGCGGGGCTTAAGTAATGCTTCAATCTAATTTATCTTTAGTACTATTCCCTAGAAGACGTAAAATGTTTGATGAAACACATGATTCTATTGGTGTAAATCAGCGTAGATCTATTACAATAGAAAAAAAAAGTGTTCAATACCCACACTGAACTTGGATGTGCCAGATAATAAGAACTGAGCTTTTTAGTGCATCGTTAAATTTTAAAAAAAAATCGTCTATCAATGGAAATCACTAAACAGGAAAAGAAAACAATAATCGAATTGTTTCTTGGCAACATTTGATTACCCGCAAGGTAATGATACCTGGGCCATCTCTTGAGAAGTTACCTTAGGCTATGAAATCAGTGAAAGTTGGATCTAAAAGGGAAAAAAATGTTTCTAAGATGTCCAGATTAAGATTTTTATTTAAAAAAAAATTATATTATAATAAAGGATACGTAAATTCTCAAATAACTCCTTTAATAACATAATTAATAAAAAAATCTTCTACAATAAACTATTGTTGTTGTGAAAATTCCCAAATAACTGAATCAACCAAGTTTTCTTGAATTACTGCCGTTTTTCAAGATTTTCCTAGGGAAAAGTTTATCTCTCTTCAACCCAGGATTATTATCAAAACTTCCATATGGTTGAGTTAATTACTTCTATCCAAATTACAGAGTTAGAGTCTTCACGGATCTCCATATCTTCCATTAATCAGCAAAAAATGTCTTATGGTAATTTTGATAGGTTATATCCTACAATGAAAATGTTCCTATCCTATTGCCTAGAGATAGTCTTCGGGTGAAAACTTTGCCAAGGATAACAAGGTAATTAATGCTTTTAGACAGTGTCAAAAGCAAAGCGGCCCCATAATATGTACGATTTTATAAACAAAAGTAGAGTGAACCTAACCAGCGTTTACAATGAACCTAATGGACGCTTACCACAAACCGGAAGTTGGGGGGGGGGAATCAAAAGTGGTCGCTTCCGATAAAGAGGAAAACGGCGATAGACGTCCCCCCAATATCGACCCTTCTGAACACATTGGTGGTGGTCGCGTTTTTGCCAGACAAACGGTTGCTGGGATATGATAAAAGAAAAACGTATTGAAGCACCGACTTTTGACCCTCCCAACATCCGGTCAGGGACTGGTCCCACAGGTCTGATTTTCTGGACATGGTCACCTACTCTTTGATGCTTTTGGCCACTACAGAGTATGACATCCACCAAGCATAAAAGCAAGAGCGGCTATGTTTTACAGGCAAGCTGTAACCTAGGGACCGCTAAAAATGTCCAAATTCTATCATCTTGCACTATAGTGAAAATGTTTTCAAGGATGAAAATATTGTTATCCTAGTACCTCGTCAAACATATGACAGGAAGAATCCAACACCACTAAGAAATTTTCGGCATTTGTCTTAAACGAAATCTTTTTTCAAAAACATCAGTAATCCTGTAATCTTGTTATCTTCAAAAATCCGACTATGCAACACAAAGAAGTAACAGTCCTAATGTCCTTCCCAGAATACGTATCTTTTTCCACTTCTACTTCTTCCTTTTCTCGAGCCTTGCTCTGCATACATCAAATTCGTCTTCCATTTGTTTTGTAAAACTTCTTTCTTCTACCCTCTTTTTCTCTCCGAATCTTAATAAGTGACATTACAAGAACTATATATATATTCTTATATATATTGTTCAGAATATATTGTTATATAATATAGCAAAACTTCATTTTGTGCAAGTGGACAGTTGACTTGAAATTATAAAAAATTATTAAACAATATCTAGTGAATCCTTGTACTGTTCGGCCACTTTATTAGGTACACCTACGCAGTAGCGTGTTGGGCCTCCTTAGCACTCAAAACAGCCTGAATTCGTCGAGGCACGGATTCCACAAGATGCTGAAAACGTCGTTGAGGTACTGTGTACTATGCAGACATTAGTGTGTCATCGTCATGTTCCTCAAACCAATCAGTAGTGATGGGGGCTTTGTGCACTGGCGCATTATCCTACTGGAAGTAGCCATCTGCATGAGAATAAGCTGTTAACATATACGGTTGCACTAGATTAGCTACAATGTTTAGATATGCTCTAGCATTCTGACATACTTCTAGCATCCTGAGGACCCAGCATGTGCCAGGAAAACCTCCCCCACACCATGACACTGCCCCCACCAGCTTGAAGAGTTGTTGTGAGACACAGCAGGAGTCTACCTAATAAAGTGGCCGGACAGTGTATATGTTTTTTAATGGCATAAAGTAATATAAATAATATATTTACACATAAATTTTATAAAAAATAAAAATAAAACATATAAAATATTTATATTATCTGAAATTTCATTTTTTTATATGGAATTAAATATTTTTAAATCTTATAAGGTTTGCTATTATTTCAAAATAAATTCCTAAAATTAAGTAAATAGTGTCTGTGCATAACAGAAATGGAAGTTAGGATTTGTTTAGAAAGTCACTTAAAAGGCCAATACACTAGCATAAAAACAGACGTAATTTTTTTTTCAATTCAATTCAATTCAATTCAATTTATTGGCAATAAAATATTACATGATAAGTGTTTACATAACATTTTGACAACCCAGTCGTCTTAAGGGGGGTCCCGTCGAGAAGACAAGTGGGCGTCTTGAGTAGGCAATTAACAAAGGGAAATAACAAAGGGAATACATAACTCAATAATGAGGAAAAATATTTACAAAAGAGAAAATAACTGAAATTTTTGCAAATATTTACATGTTTATTTTTGACAGAGAGGACATATTTAGGAATTATGGATACGTGGAATAAAGGGAACAGGAAGAGAGTAGGAATAGAGTGAGGGATTTGGCGGGCACAGAAGAGATAAGATAGGACAGAAAGAGGAAGGTGATAGGTGGAAAGGGATTCGGATCGAAATTTCAGCCTGACTTCAATAGTAGGTGGAGTATTAGTAAATTAATAAGGTTGAAATGTGTTTTTTAATATTTTTTTGAATTGGGTAAGAAAAGGACATTCACGGATCTCTTTAGGTATTTCATTCCAAAGTTGAGGCGAAGCATAACTAGCAACTTTTCTTTGATAGTTAGACTTAGGTTTCGGAATGGATAGTAACAGGTGGGTAACAAATCTGGTATCATAGAAATGGGTGTGAGGGTTAATGGTTAGTGGGATACAGGGATAGAGTTTTTTATTAATTACTTTATAGGTGAAGACCGCTAATTGTAGTTTATAGATGTGGGGGAAAGAGATTATATTATATTTAGGCCAGAGGGATCGAGTAGAATAGTGTCTAGGTTTTTTATCTATGAATCTTAGAAAATATTTCTGAACTTTAAGTAGCATGTTTTCATAAAATTTAGAAGGGTTGCCCCATACTACAACTCCGTAACAAAGATTTGAATGAATGAGTGACCAATATAGATTTAGTAGAATTTAAGATGGGAGAAAGTTTAATTTTCTGATAACGCCTAGGTTTCTGGAGACTTTATAAGCAATTTTTTGGGCATGTAAATTCCAAGAAAGATCATGAGAAAGATAGATTCCTAAGTATTTGAAGGAGGAGACCTCTTGTATTGGTGAGTTGTTGTAAGTAATAGAGAAGTTTTTACGTGAAAGTGTTTTATTCCATTGAAAGAAGAACATGTATACTGTTTTGAATGTATTTAGTGTGAGATCATTTGCAGAAAGCCAAGATTTAAGATGGAACAGAGAAAGTTGGGCATCTTGTTGCAGATTTTCAATATTTTTGTTGGCAAAAAGAAAAGTTCCGTCGTCTGCATAGAAGATGCAGTTGGAGGCAGATGATGTTAAGATAAGATCAAAAGATAAGATAAGATTGGAATTTAAGAAACGCCAATTTTGAAACCCTGACATTTCACTGACAGGTAGGTATCGCACCATCGCGGTGGAACTTGTAACTTGTTGCCCTCACCCCCCGACCACAGGCTCGACGTGTCAGTTGCTTGCTGCTCGTTAGATGAAGTGTGGATAAGTGTTTGTTGCAGAACGCGGTTTCGAGAACTTTTTTTGAGGTAAGTGTTTATATTTTCTGTGTCTCCTACAGTATAGATAACTAAGTTTTAGTGCATCATATGTGTTGTACAGTTCTTCTTTTACCAATAACCAATGAAACATGTTATTAATCTACAAGTTGTTACACGGTAGATCAACACTAATCCAAAATGGCAATTGCCGGATATTTGGAACCCCAAGGTGGTGGGTAATTTGGAATCCCTATGGTCAGGAGAAAAAAAGAAAGGGATCTGCCAGCTTTTCTGATGAGTCATCTGAAGCAGAAGACTTTGTGGCAGCTGAATCTGGAGATTCAGATTATGAACTCCCAGCTGGGAAAGATGAGCCACGTCAAGAGGATGCCAAATGCCTATTTTGCGATGAGACTTTTTCAACTTCGCGACCAGGGGACAATGTGTGGGCACAATGTGTTATGTGCAGTTGTTGGGCACACAACGAATGTGCTGGGGCGGAAAAAGACTACTATGCATGTGATTACTGCCAATAACTGTTTATTTTGTTTTTGCTAAACTTTCTTTATTTTTCTCAATTTATTGTTTCATTTTAATTCTTAAAAACTGTTTTCAGACCATTGGAATGCTATAATGTAAATGTCAAACTGACTATCCTTGTTGGATATCTATTTTTAATAAACAAAACCATGTTTTTAAGCAAGATATTGAATTTTTATGAAAAAATAATGGGGTTCCAAATTACCCTCCCCCAATCACCGGATCACGATTTTTACTTTTTTCACATTTTACAAAATAATAATATCTTTCGGTTTAGGGATAGTAGCTAGCCATTTAGGATAGTTAGCTGGGATGTTGCTAAAGCTATTTACGCCTTCAGTTTGGATTTCAAGCTTATTGTTGAACCATGGTGACCAAAAGACAAAGTGGGGTTCCAAAATACCACCTTCTCCTCTACTATTAGTTATTGGTTGACTACTTTCAATATAAGATTTTACTGTTATTTCACCACTCTGTGGCTACATTTTGAACAAAATTAATAAAGAGAAGCCTGCGCTTTGAAGCGTGCTTGTTTGTGATTGGCTCAAAAATAAATACGTCATAATCAGGTGGGGTTCCTTCTGATCGTCAAG
>JAFIDM010097426.1:233974-273518 GCA_023159025.1 Thereuonema tuberculata | reverse complement strand
ATTTTGCATATAATCCGAGTCCTAGTAATCATTTCATGATGAACAAATGGGATGGGCTACTCACCAATCGCACTGGTCAGCATGGTGAGCTACTGACTGATATGGTATTTCTTCTATTTATTTATACCATACCCCTTAACCTTTAACCTTTCCTTTGAGGTCTCCCTTTGTTTTCTTCTTCGAGCCCGACGGTATTAGGGTATCCGAGGTCTAGGGTATCTTTTTCTTTTATTTTCTTACTAACTCTCTAAATGCCCATCCAGGGGCTTAGGTAGCAGCCCTACCACTGGATTACTCATCGTGAGGCTAGTACCTCACTTACTTGCAAGCTCCAGCAAAACGGAAACCGGATGTCATTAAACTTTGAATGTTTGGAAGAATGTTTAGAAATATATTCCAATAGAAAAGTGCGACTACAAAAATATAGAAGTAGAGAAAAAGGCAATACAAATAAGTTGATTCTTCAATTATCTGCATTAAATGAGAGGTATTTTGTGATATTAGGATCATAAGTTAGGAAGGTTCTCAGCCTAATAAATGAGAGGGGACACTCGTAAAAGTGGGGGTGTGTTGCATTAAATTTACTTAATGTTTAAATTTACTAATTGAATTTATCGTAATTATCATCTCAAATTAACTCAAGGTCTTACAAAACTAACAGATATACCGGGTGATCAAGAAATAACAGGAGGTGTTCGGAGCCCTGTAGTTTGTTATGTACTGGACGAAATAGAACAAAATTTGGCCACCATACACATTAAAGTATGCGGTTTCGATTTGTCAAGAAAAAAAAATAGTAGCAAACAACGCCGATAAAGGAAATTCTGGCGCTGCGGTCGAAAAATGCAGCATGAAATTTGCATATACGGGTACTTTGTGACACGATATCGAGGATAAAAGGAGGGGTTGTGGGAATTCCAGTCATTCTGCAAGAAGTCGCCCGTCGATGGCATTGTCACAACGTGATCGTGCCTTATTAGTCAAGCTGTTTTATCAGCGGGATGAAAATGCCAATTCGTGAATACCGGCTATTAAAACAGTTACGTAGAGGTCCGATGACCATAACTAACTTACGAAGAATGATTGAAAGATTTGAAAGAACAAGAACTCTTGGTGTGCAACCAAGCCGAGGACGTAAAGGTATCAAGCAGGAAAAAGTTGAAGAAGTTGCAACTGCCGTTCAGGATCAGGAGGTAGCTAATAAGCAGGGTACTAGCAGTGCACGTTTAATATCACGACAAACAGATATCCCATTGTCTACGGTACAGAAGATATTGCGTAAGATCCTGAAATTTATCCGTATAAGATAACATCCATTCAAGAATTGCTCCCAGGGGACAGAAATACCCGATTAGGTTGCTTTGAGATTTTTGGCTCGATTGGAAGTGGAGGATGAGTGGCCGTGGCGGATATTATGGAGCAATGAAGCTCACTTCCATGTGCACGGTGATATCAACACATACAACTGCCGTATTTGGGCTGATATTTAAAACCACACGTTGGTCAAGAGATCTCCTTACATTCGCCGAAAGTCACACTTTGGTGTGGGTTCACTGCTTCCTTTATCATCGGCCCGTACGTTTATGAAGAAGTTGGTAGAAATGGACTAGTGACTTGTTCTATCAATTCCGACAGGTATGCCGATATGCTCGAGAACTTTGTGATACCTCAACTGCAGCAAAGAAATTGTATCGATTCTACCATTTTCATGCAAGATGGTGCGCCACCGCACATCGGACGTCGGGTGAAGGATGTCCTGCGTCAACATTTCACAGACGCTAGAGTAATTAGTCGCGCATTTCCCATGAATTGGCCTCCGAGGTCCCCTGATCTGAATCCTTGCGATTTCTGGTTGTAGGGCTACCTGAAAAGCATTGTGTATCAAGGACATGTTCCTGACATTCCTACCCTAAAAGATCAAATAACGTTACATGTCAGACGAATAAATGCCGATATGCTGCGAGCCACCGTCGAAAACCTCGTGTACCGCATGCAATTAGTGGAACATCAGGCTGGTGGTCACATTGAGCCAAATTTGTAGGTTGCTATAATAAATGTTTTTCGTTGGTATTTGGTGTGTTGTTGTTTACTGCTTCCCTTGGCAGTTATGTATTCTTTTTCCACACACTATGCGCTTGCAGCGCCAGAATTTCCCCTATCGGCATTGTTTGGTATTTTTTTTTCGTGACAAATCGAAACCGCATACTTTAATGTGTATGGTGGCCAAATTTTGTTCTATTTCATCCAGTACATAACACGCCACAGGGCTCCTGTTATTTCTTGATCACCCGGTATATATAAAAATAAAGCCTATTTATCTTAAATATTTTATCAATCAGATTATATGTCTTCAAAGAAGGCTAGTCTGTAGTAAATATGATTATATCATTCAGTATTATATCAGTAAAAATTAAAATACTGAGTTTTTGCTTTAGGTATGTAACGGCCCGAGGTTGTTACATCTTTTATCCTCTCTTATCCCTCTCTTTTCCTCATTTCTTACTTTATAATGAACTCTCAGAAATATTTCTTTATTTCTCCGAGCTTTGTTTAAATGCTTCTTTGTCCCCTTGAAACGAATGTTTCCCAGATGATCTTTTGTATTTTCTCGGCCTCTTCTCCGTACGGCATCCATCTTGCCCGACCATCCACTACCTCCTGTTTTATTAATCTTCTTTGTTCCATTCCATCTCCATCTTGTTCTCTCTATCTTCTGTCTCTCAGCGCTACTGTTTGGAACGGAATTCACCTTCCATATAAATATTAAATACTTGTACTTCAGGTGCTCTCTCTATCTCCTGTCTCTTAGCGCTACTGTTTGAGAGTTTTGGTTCACTTTCCCTCTTTTTTACGCAGACGATGCTTTCCAATGTAGCCTGGTTTGGGCGACTTTTCTGGATGCTCCTGAAGTAGGCCATCACATTGTCACTGAAAAGTTAATGTTTCCACTTACCAGTGTCATATTAGGATGCCAGTTGTCAAAAACGGTCTGAAAATTTATTTTGTAATTCATTGTATCCCAGCAGTATTACTTACAGATATTTCATATCTATAAGTATTTCTAAAACTGCATCTACTGGATAACTGTGGCATGGAAATTATTTCATCCTAAACAAAATATCACAATCTCATTGTGCAACAGGACAAAGAGGTGAATTGCATCTTTGATAGGCAACATAATCTAAACTTGAACATTAGATAAAAGAATTTATCTAATGTTCATCTAAAGCAACAACTGAGTTTCACATTTATTGAAGAATATTATTTTATAATCAAACTGACAAACCCGGAAACGTTTTATTGATCATATATCCTTTAATTTCTGGGGTTATTTTTTGAGTCGCGTGACCTTTGACCGCGACCTGACTACCTACAAAACGTTCATTTGAATGAGAAGAACTTTTTATGTTCATGACATCCGGTTCACGCACATAGATGAAAAATAAAATGTAGCTATCCTTCATATTTTACCCAACATTTGACACCTTATTTGTATTTCTGTGTCTTATGGTTTCTGAAGAGTAATGGCCAGAAATGTCTAATGTTTTCTTATACAGTATATACATCATGAATTGTATTTATAATTAAATATTTCGATTTTAACATTGAGAGAATTTAATTATATAAGAACATCAATTAATATAACTATTTCTATTTATTTTCTATTTCTATTTATAAAGTTATTTTTTCTATTTATAAATACGTGTTAACAATAAATCATTCACTAACCGCATATGCTATTCCTAATATGGCTAAGGCATCTCTTTCTTTGGAGTTTAATGCTTTGTCATATCCATTAAACTTTGGCTTGTAATGCACCAGTTGGATCTACAGTAACAGAAACAAGTATTGCTTATCAATAAAATGTTATAATTTAAAATGTACAATAACTTAAATTAATATCACATTCAATACGAAAACGGCTAACTGCAATCTTCTAAATTGTCAAGAAATTCCTCTTTTGTTGTGTTCCCAATGTCCTTGACCATTTCCTTGGTGAAAATGATCCACATTTTCACGCTGTACTTTATTTATAATAATAATTTATTTATAATAAATAATTTATAATATTTTTATTTATTTATAATATTTTTAGCCTCCCCAATATTTTTTTTCAACTCAGGAGGTTCTGTATTATTTAAGTTAGCTCTCATCACCTTAAGTTACGGTCGTGAAACATGTATAGCCTATCTGCCAAAGTGATTTTTGAAATAAGTATTGCATTTAATGATTCTGCGGCTATGAAACCGCTATTTGCGTAAATTCTCCCTATGCTCATTGTTTTTCTCATTCCTGCAATAGGTACAATACGAAGTTTCAAATAGAAACTCTATTTCAAGTTGGAAGCCTTTCCGTTTTAGTTACATGTGGGAGTACTTAGTTATTGATGGCAGATAATGTAATGCAATTCTATTAATTATAGTAGAGTCCCGATTATCCTAGTTGATATGGACCAAGACTAACTCGGATAACCGAAAAACTCGATTAAACCGAAAATTATAAATAAAATAAATCGTCTAGGTTTAAATGTATATTTTAACAAATACAAAAGTTGTACAGATACATCACATACAATTCATATTGAAAGAGTTCTTCTGCTTAAAAAAGTCCTTAATTGTTTTTTATTTTACGTTATTTTGATGTTTTTTCTGCAGCAATGTTTCGGCATTTTTTTAAGGATAACCCAGTGTAGGAGATTTTATTTTATTTATTTGAAATAAATAAATACAGTGCAACCCCGCTATTCGTACACAATCCGTTCCAGAAGGCAGTTCGAATGGCGATTTGTACGAATGGCGAATCATTTTTTCACATAAGATATAATGTAAATTGGATTAATCCGTTCCAGACCCACAGATAAATGCTTATAAAAACCTTTGTAATAATGTTTTAAGCCTAAAATACATAAAAACTATGAAAACAATAAATATATAGACCTCTATTATTATTTCTTTCTTTTTCAGTATAGACGATATGGTTGATTTCGCCATGCCATACTGAGTTGCCAGGTCAGAGACACGAGTTCCACTTTCAAACTTCGCAACGATTTCTTTTTTTCAATTCAATTGTCGTTCTCACTGCTTTCCTTTTAGCCTTAGTTGATTCAGTAATCTTTTTTAGACTCATGGCTGCACTATTTTTAATAAAAATGACAAAAAATAACAATAAAATATCATAAAGTTTCACGAAGCTTGCGTGGATGATGCGTAGCGTACGGAAGCTAGCACGATACTGAACTGAAGCGACCGCGTGGCGCGGCCAGTACCGAGGTCACGCTGTCCGAACCGCGAGCAAGCGTACGAATGGCGAGTTCAATTTTACTTGAAAAAGTTGTACGAATAACGAGTTGTACGAATAGCGAGGCGGACGAATGGCGGGGTTCCACTGTATTATTATTATTTTTGAAAGCTTTAAAATGTATTTAAGCAAATTAATATGAAATAAATTGGAATAACAAAACGTAATAATTACGTCAGCGAAGAAAATGAATAAGAAAGGCAACACTGCCTCGTTTTGGAGTTCAGATGAGATGAAGACATTAAGAGAACAGTAGTTAACATTATTAGTGAGAATTGAAGTTATGTTGATTGACAGCCAGACGGCGCAGCGATCGAGAATCATTATGATTGTGGAGCGAATTTGCAAAAGCGTGTTACGTCACCATTGGAAAGCGGTAACGTCACAGATGGCAAAGCGACTTCAACAAATGACGTTGCGAAGGGTTGAGAAAAGTGCTGGCGGGATGTTTAAAATGTGCTACGCAGTGAGACTAAGAGCTACTGAGAATTTTAATATCAACGAACTCAATAAATTGTAAGTAGAAATCTTATTCAAAATATTCCATTGAGGGTCTATTGAGCATTGGATTTTACATTCTGCAAACAGTGTTCTGAAAGTGAAGAAAGTCACGGGAAGACATAATCACAAGACTTATGAAGTGCGATGAGAATTGCAATTAACTGTTTGATTTAAAGCTATTGTACAAAGTATTATTTCTCAATTATTTATTTGAAGAATTATTCGAAGCTTTATTTAATTTGTCGAAACTACTAAAGTGTAGTAGAGGGAACAGATTAGTGAGATTAGTAATCTTCCGCAAGGAGCGTGAAACGATTCAATTATTATTTGCGCTTTAATGAAGTGAACTGGTGCGAGTTGTGATTATAGAATTTATAAAGAAGAATTAAATAATGGTGAATGAGAACTGTTAGTAATTTGTGTATTTCAAGATATTAATGTTAAGAGATACGTTAATGTTGAATGATGTAATATAGATCTGTGACGTCTGTCGTAATATTTAACAGTGTGCAGCTTAAATATTTCACGCGGGTGAAAAGCCATAATATTATGTCACACATTGTGAAAAGCCAGATAATATTAAATTACAGATTGTGAAAAGCCAATTAAAATATTTCACACAAGTGAATAGCCGTAATAGTATTTCATACAAGTGAAAGGCCGTTATCCTAATATAATTGATACCAATGGTATTGGAGCAATACAGGGAAGACTTATTGAAGTGAAGCAAATTAGTGCTTATAGAAGAAGTCTTAGATACTTTTAATATTTTAATCCTAAGGCAAGTTTTATGAAGCTGATGGAACTATAAAAATAACCCGAACCATTATTGCAGGTTTTTCTGTATCAGCATCGTAGTTGTTATATATATAAATCCACTCAATATTTTTATCTCAAAATCTTAGTAGTACTCTGCATTTAATTCCAGTAAATTCTAATATATACTATTATGTAGAATCCGATTAATTACACCCAGGATTGTTGGTGTCGAAATATTCCCCGATTCCAGGTAGGGGGTCATATGACTAGACGAAGATTAATTTGCGAAAAAAAAAATTCTAGAAATATTTGATAGCTCGGTTAAAGCGGAAACTCGGATAATCGGGGCTCGGATAATCGAGGTTTTACTGTAATTAAGTTTATAATAGTAGTTTCTGAAGAGTAGATATAAATAAAAAGATTGTTGCTAGAATGGAGATGTGAAGAGAAGGAGAACATGTTTATTTGTTTTTACAAATTCAAATAAAAATGCTTTCTACTACTTCCACTTCAATATTTATTCTTAAGTTATATACTATTTTCTTTTGTTTGGCTTTGTTTTTTCCGATTTACATTCCGCTAACATTTTCAGCGTGATGGAATATCATTTCATGTTTATATTTATTTATTTATTTATTTTGGAATTTTGTTAATTTGCATTTAATATTTAACTTTGAATTCTTTATATAAATCTTGATATAAACTACTTCTTTTTTTTTTCACGATGGAGACAGTGACCCCTCAATAACTAAAAGCAAGAAAATAAAAAACTGTCACTGTCTCCATCGTGAATTACCAATTCTTCCCCTCGTAGCCTTTTGAGTCTTACACTGGCTGATTTAGCTCTGGCTGAGAAGAGCCCAACAAGCTCGAAACGGCCGTCCCAGAGTATCAGCTCGACTCAAAAGACATTCTTATTTGAATTAACTGCTTTTCTTTTACCCATCAGAAGGTTTTTCATTTATTTATTTGTTTGTTTTTTTTCCTTTTGTGGTAGCCTGAGTGCTGCCCAAGGATTTGGATTCTATATTTTGTTCTTGTTTTTTTTTATTTTCTTACTTTTAGTTATTGAGGGGTGACTGTCTCCATTGTGAATTACCAATTCTTCCCCTCGTAGCCTTTTGAGTCTTGCACTGGCTTATTAGCTCTGGCTAAAGAGAGCCCAACAAGCTCGAAACGGCCGTCCCAGAGTATCAGCTCTAGAGCATTTTCTAGACCATCCCGGCGCAGTCTATTCTAAAGTAAAGGTGACTCAGAAGCCGTAGCGAAGCACTGTGATTGGTCTACTAATCACTATCCCTACCTTATTTTATTCTCAAATTCTTTCTGACCAATGCTCAAGACATTGAGATGAAAAATAATCACAATTTTACTCGGAATAAGAAAATCTCTCATTCTAGCAATTATTATTTACATATTTTAGAAAGTTAATCTATATATACAAAAAGAAAAGTCCTGACTCACTCAGTGACTGACTCATCAACGCTCATCCCAAACCCTTCGACCTACAAAGCTGAAATGTTGCACAGAGGTTCCCTTTATGATATAGACAAGGAATAAGGCCGGATTTTTCGAAATTCCCACGGCATAGGGAATAAAGAGGATTTATATTTTCGCTTTAAAGTTGCCTTATCGATATATAGGTGTGTGGCGCCAACCCGCAATAAATCTGAGTTATCCGGAGAAGGCCACAATTTGCTAAATAAATAAAGTTGTTTAAAAATTGCCTACCTTATGTAAGCCCGAGTGATGTTTGGTTTAAAAAAACAACAAGCTAAAATATACAACGTTTCCGCCCATTCTGCTATTTAAGATCCATTTTCAAGTGTTATAGTAAAAATTTACACTAAAAGATATTTGGAGAAGCAGAAGTTTTAAAAGTAAATCTTCCGCTTCCGCTTCCGGTCTCCAAAAAATAAAATAAAAAATAAGACTTCCGTTTCCGGTGGTATCTCCAAATATCTTTTAAAAAATAACAAACCAGTACTGGAGGATGATTTTAAAGTTTTAAGTTTTAAATTTTTACTATAACACTTGAAAATGGACTTTAAATAGCAGAATGGGCGGAAACGTTGTGTATTTTAGCTTGTTGTTTTTTAAACCAAACATCACTCGTGCTTATATAAGGTAGGCAATTTTTAAATTTGTAATCAGCGTGGTTTTTAGCAAATAAAGTTGTTGTTTTTTTTTATTGTATTTAAGAATGCAAGGGATCCGGAGCGAAGGTACGGTACCCGGCTGGTGCTAATATAAAGCAATGAATGATCTCTATTAAAACAAAACAGTACACATAGTAATCCAGATATTCGAGATTCCCAATTGCCTAAAAAGGGTCGCTAGTATTTTGGATGTGAAATTATTTTTATTGCCTAGATCTCCTTGAGGCAGTTCTTTACTGAATTTTGAACTTCTTACTAATCAGAAGAAGAAGAGCTACACATCAACATTTGTTAGACTACAGACACAAAGGCTATATACACAACTACCTAGCAATAGAATTACATTTAGTATTAAACAATTGTTTCTTCAATAATAATAATAATAATAATAAAATTGATTAAATTCAACTTATTGAATTTGAGTAACGGCCATACACACCAATATAAACTAATAAAATAAAACAGTTAAAATGACTCAAACATGTACAGACAGTTTCGATTTGTACAAATCTTCCTCAATGTTGAAACACATTGAGGAAGATTTGTACACTTTCAAATCGAAACTGTCTGTACAGTTTTTACTCATTTTAACTGTTTTATTTGATTATTTTATATTGGTGTGTATCGCCGTTACTCAAAGTTTGGATACTCTTTAGTACACGTAAAATTTTCAACTTATTATAATTCATAATCTACAAAGTTACTTGAAATGTTAATACCTCCATTTCCCCTTTGGATTCGGGTACGTTTAATGCATGTTCAGAACCCAAAGACCAGTTCATTCCCCAGTGGAATTGGATTGAGTGAAATTTGTACATCTGGTCCATATCCGCTCCTCCAATAAAGGGTTGTACACTGCTGTCATTTAGCGTAAATACAACTGAAGAAGAAAAGCAAATCCATTTCTGATTGGATGATTTAAATAAAATTTATAGTCTAGTCCTTAAAAATATAGATAGGCTTCGAAATATAAACAATTTATTAAGTTTTCCTTCAAATTCAAATAGAATTTTTTCGCTGATGCTGAGTTTGAGCTTAATTTTCTACTTAAATAATATATGCATCTCTAGTTAATATAAGAATAAAGATTTACTTAACTTTTAAGTTATTGATAACTGATTAACTATGAAATTTTGAAGCAAAACTTCTATTTTTAATTAAAACTGTTACGAAACTAGCGGCTGTTAATTCCGTAATTAGATATTAAAAACAAAGTGTAAAATACATATAAGTAGAAATAAAAATTATAAAGTTAAAGTTAAAGATTCCCACGAATAGGCCTTCACAGGCGTTTGGGGGCAGCTGGAAGTAAGGCACAGTGGATCTACGGGGCAAAGTTGGTGCCGGGGGGGTCAGCCCGACGCCCACCCGCGTTTATCTCCCGGGAAAGAAACCCGGTACCCATTCAACAGAGGGCTGGGTAGAAGCCGTTTGGATTATCCGTTTGGACGAGAATGGAGCGTGGAAAAATTCCAGACCTCGTCGAGGCCGGGAATCGAACACGTCACCTCCAACCCGCAGCCAAGCGAAAATTTCAAAGTATAAGGGGCATTCAAAAAGAAACGAGCCGGAGGCCTAGGAATAGAAACCAGTACCGGTATGTCAGAAGTATTGGCCCTGGCTGTTGAGGCACTTGTCCCACTGCGACACAAGGCAGTGAATGGCTGTCTCATAAAATTCCTGGGGCTGCGTTGTGAACCAGTTCCGCACGTACTGCATGATGTCGTCGTCCGAGGTTATTCGTTTGCCCCTCAGAGCCTTTTTAAGGGGACCAAAAATGGCGTAATCGCAGGGAGAGAGGCTGGACTGTTTGGAGGGTGATCGAGAACCTCCCACTTGAATTTCTGAAAGAGTGCCGTGATTGTGTTGGCCGTATGGGGCCTTCTGCTCCACGACATTGCAAGGTCCCATACGGCCAACACAATCACAGCACTCTTGCAGAAATTCAAGTGGGAGGTTCTTGATCACCCTCCATGCAGTCCAGACCTCTCTTCCTGTGATTACGCCATTTTTGGTCCCCTAAAAAAGGCTCTGAGGGGCAAACGATTCACTTCGGACGACGACGTCAAGCAGTACGTGCGGAACTGGTTCACAATGCAGCCCCGGAAATTTTACGAGACAGCCGTTCACCGCCTTATGTTGCTGTGGGACAAGTGCCTCAACAGCTAGGGCCAATACTTCTGACATACCGATACTGGTTTCTGTTCCTAGACCTCCGGCTCGTTTCTTTTTGAATGCCCCTTATAAGTTTTAATAAAAAATGAAAAATTCGAAGACTAATAAAATCGTAATTACTTTCCTACATTCAAATATTAACTTTAGAATAATATACTGTGACTGAAACGCTTTTAAATAAAGACTGCTTTTCTTTAGTTTTTCGCTCTTGAGTTTTTTTTCTTCTGATGTTGTGTAATGACTTAGTGAATGTTAGTGATTCTAATTTCCTCTTCATTTCTTTTAAGATCGCGAGTAACAGATCAGTTAATTGTCAATTTTGAATTTATCATAAATTAAACCCACTTACTTTTAGAATTTACATTTCTCGCTAAAGGCGTTTTTCTTTAAATATTAAGTTTCCCTCGTTTTTATTAGCGACCAATTTGGGAGCTATTGTGATGGCGACCAAAATCGGTAGCTGTTGCGTTTGTCCTGTCCGTCCGTGTCTGTCCACCCCTAACAACTCCCAAACGGAAGGTCGAATCGACAAACGGATTTCGTCATCGTGCTCACAGACTCAAACACTGTAGGAATAGGGTATTTTCAGGGGCCAATGCCCCCCACCCCCCCATGTTCGAAATATTTGGAATTGTTTTCATTGGATTCTCGCTATTAGATTAAATGTCAGAAATGCAAACATTTCATTTCAGTTGTCAGCTATGGAGTAATTGGTAAGTTTTCGGATTCATATGGTGAATGTTGTCGCTCCGAATCCGTTTTATTAATTTGTAATATTAGCTTATTTGTAATAACTTAAGTTTGCTTAGAAATTACAATGGTGTGGTAATTTCAAACATGGGGAATTTCATGGGGTTTTTTTTGCTCATCTTTTTTAGCTTACTCTATTATTAGATTGTTATTTTAAGCGTCTTATTTAATTATTTTATTACAATAATTTAGATGATTTATATTTTCTTTGTTCGTATTCTGGAATATTTCCAATTGTAAGGGATATGGAAAGAAAGCATTCTTCGGAATAAATATATTCTGATTATCTTCTAGAGATAATTTATTAATTTGTAATATTAGCAGGGAAATTTAACTTTTTGCTTTAACTTTAATTCATTGTACAGTATAGTCTCGAGATAGCGAGTTTTCGAGATAACAAGGTCATAACTAAAACATAAAAATTCACGTAAAAACACAAGATACGGAATAATATTCTAAAAATTAGAGTCTTGATAGATGAGAATAAGTATAAATATGTAATGATAGTTAACAATAAGTCTAAATACAGCAACGATAGTTGACAGTAAGTCTAAATATAGCAATGATAATTTTAATTTTTAGAAGTAATAAATAAAATAAATATAAATTTTATTTTCTTTAATACAATATTGAAGTCCTGTTAGGATCTCCATAAAGAGATCCTATCAACAGGTGCTTAGATAATGTATACAAATTATTTAATTACATAAAATAACAGTATATAAAAAAATTACAATAATTAATCACACAAAAAATTACAGATTTAAAAATCATTGTTTTATTACTAAAGAAATAATAATAATAATAATAATAATAAAAAAACTTCTGAAATTAAAAATAAAAATATTAATCTATTTAATATGTTTACGAGCATTACGAGCCATTACATTAATTTGAAAGGAATTAGTAAAATACAATGAACTTACATTGCTAGAATTTCTTACATTGCTAGTCCAGTATCGTGACCTGGCGACATCTCTTTTGAGATTGTTTTTCAACCATCGTTTTCCAGGTTATCCGAGCATTCCATGAAGTGTCGTAGTATGTGGATAGCATCTTTAGCTTTGGAACTTTCCATTTTTGAAACAACTGGCGATTCACTGACACATTTTATAACTTCCCTAACGTTTTTCGCCGACTAACTTAACCATATGCAGTAAATTCTGAACAATTTAGAAAAACACGCCGAAGCAACAATGTAACAAATGACTGGCGAGACATAGTAGCGCACACTCGCACCCTCCTTTCCCCAAATGGAGTTATCGACCAGATGGATTTATTGGAATCGTCCTTGACCCCTCAGAGATAATGAAGGGTGTGAGAGATTCTTGGAAAAATACCTCAATTTGCTTCGACACAACTGAACGGTGATTTTTCCTGAAAAATTCATTTTTTACTTCGAAAAATATTCGACATAAGAAGGTTTTGAGTGAAAACTCTTCGACATAAGAATTAAAATTAACATTAGATGAATATGTAATATCAAGGGGAAAAATAATTTTTCGACATATCAAGGTTTTCGAGATATCGAGAGTATACTGTACTTTAAACAAATTTTGGTATTTTCAACTGAAAAATACTATAGTTTCCTTCTTTTAAATCATAATACAATATCTCGAGCATTTTCTAAAAATAAAAGAGTAACAGATAATTGTTAATATAACATAACTAAACGTAATATAAAACATTGTAAAGAATAATCTTAATTGCATTTCGTTTACCTGTTTTACCGTTGTTTAAGCCAATTAGTTCAATTTCCTTATCGTAATCATTCAATTTAAAAGTATCTAAATCAAGCAAAACGAAATTGCCATATCCAAGCTTCAGAGTGAAAGGAGACTGCCTTTCTCCTTTACAACATACTGCGCTTACTTAGCACCAAGCACCCGTTGCTGGACCTTAAAAGAACAAGCAAATTTATTACTTTATATAAATTTATACTTTCTAGCTTTTTCAAAAGCCGCCAGGCGGAATCTGTAATAATGAAATAATACTTAAAACCAACAGAATAATTGTGAAGACATTATGTTAAGAAGGAGCCCAAATTCCATTTGATTTCTGTACATAATGTTTTTAAGAGAACCATGAAAAATAAATGAATTGATAAATCGGTCACATAAAAGGACATCATTCAAACATTTCTAACTTAAAGGCATTACAATAAAGAAGCTTTCAGAAAATATTCAATTAGAAATAATGATATATATAACTGTTCCATACCTCCTTCGTAGGTTTTTTCTCCTACCATATGTATTGTGATAAAAGATCTCCAACATCTCTAAAATAAAATGTAATAACTTACATTTATTAGGATAGAGCAAATTTTCAGGGGAATATCGTTCCCCCTTCCTCAAGCCTATTTTACAAAGAGTTAGTGAAAATTCTGTTGAACAATTAAATTATTACATGTTGCACATATACATTTTGTTAATAATATTACAACTTTCTATTATTAATTAACAATTTCCTAAAAAACTTTCTATTTGTTAGTTATTTGCCAATTCTTCTATTGTAACCTTATTATTGCAATTTTCACACAGCTTCTCAATACAAACTTTTGCTATTCTTACAAAATATTCATTCATTTCAAGTCCATCACTCCTATTGATATTTCGTTCTTTCGTGTTTCGAATGTACATGCTTTCAATCATTTTTCGTGTTTTTGTTTCTTTCTCCACACATAAAATTTTAATTTCACTATTAACGCAGTGCGTTTTTTTCTTACAATGTTCAGCGAACTCTGACTTATCTATTAATTGATTTTGTATGTAGGTGCCGTGTTCTATCATACGTTCCTTTACCGTTCTTTTACTTTCTCCAAGATAGAACAATTTACAATTCAAACATTCTATCTTGTACAATATTCCCATCTCGTGTTTTTTTTTCACTTCGATTTAGTTTACAACATAAAATATTTTTTATTTTATTTCTGTACTCAAAACCAATTCTAAAATTGAACCTTTTACAAATTTCTTTTAGTTGCAAGCTGTTTTTGTTCAAGTAAGGAATAAAAAATCGTTTATCATTATATGTTTCTAATTCTTTTATTTTAAAGGAATGGTATTTTTTTATAACTTTATCAATAAATTTCCCTTTGTACCCATTCTTTTTGAGGATTGTTTTCATTTTGTTAATTTCAGCGACAAAATCTTCTTCCTTACTTGTATTCATATCAATTCTTTGTAAGTAATTTTCAATTATATTCTTTTTTATATTGATGTCATGTCCAGATTCATAGTTCATTATGTGTTCACTTTTATATTCCTTTGTGTAGTGTTTTAAAATTAATTTGTTTTCATTCTTGATCAAACATATGTCTAAAAATTTCAAACTGTTGTCGACTTCCTTTTCCATTTTAAAATGTTATCCTTATTCATTTTATTGATTTCTGCGAAAAATTTGCTAAATTGTCTTTCAGTCCCAAACCAGATTATCAACACATCGTCAGCATATCTGTAATATTCGAATTTGTACCTAGTATCTTGTAATATTTTTATGAACCATTTTGAGAGCAAAATATTACAAGATACTAGGTACAAATTCGAATATTACAGATGTGCTGACGATGTGTTTATAATCTGGTTTGGGACTGAAAGACAATTTAGCAAATTTTTCGCAGAAATCAATAAAATGAATAAGGATAACATTTTAAAATGGAAAAGGAAGTCGACAACAGTTTGAAATTTTTAGACATATGTTTGATCAAGAATGAAAACAAATTAATTTTAAAACACTACACAAAGGAATATAAAAGTGAACACATAATGAACTATGAATCTGGACATGACATCAATATAAAAAAGAATATAATTGAAAATTACTTACAAAGAATTGATATGAATACAAGTAAGGAAGAAGATTTTGTCGCTGAAATTAACAAAATGAAAACAATCCTCAAAAAGAATGGGTACAAAGGGAAATTTATTGATAAAGTTATAAAAAAATACCATTCCTTTAAAATAAAAGAATTAGAAACATATAATGATAAACGATTTTTTTATTCCTTACTTGAACAAAAACAGCTTGCAACTAAAAGAAATTTGTAAAAGGTTCAATTTTAGAATTGGTTTTGAGTACAGAAATAAAATAAAAAATATTTCATGTTGTAAACTAAATCGAAGTGAAAAAAAACACGAGATGGGAATATTGTACAAGATAGAATGTTTGAATTGTAAATTGTTCTATCTTGGAGAAAGTAAAGGAACGGTAAAGGAACGTATGATAGAACACGGCACCTACATACAAAATCAATTAATAGATAAGTCAGAGTTCGCTGAACATTGTAAGAAAAAAACGCACTGCGTTAATAGTGAAATTAAAATTTTATGTGTGGAGAAAGAAACAAAAACACGAAAAATGATTGAAAGCATGTACATTCGAAACACGAAAGAACGAAAAATATCAATAGGAGTAATGGACTTGAAATGAATGAATATTTTGTAAGAATAGCAAAAGTTTTTATTGAGAAGCTGTGTGAAAATTGCAATAATAAGGTTACAATAGAAGAATTGGCAAATAACTAACAAATAGAAAGTTTTTTTGGAAATTGTTAATTAATAATAGAAAGTTGTAATATTATTAACAAAATGTATATGTGCAACATGTAATTATTTAATTGTTCAACAGAATTTTCACTAACTCTTTGTAAAATAGGCTTGAGGAAGGGGGAACGATATTCCCCTGAAAATTTGCTCTATCCTAATAAATGTAAGTTATTACATTTTATTTTAGAGATGTTGGAGATCTTTTATCATAATGATATATTTTTAAACATCATCCACCAGAAAATAAATGTCATAAACTACATTTATTAACTGAAAAAAAACGAATTTTCAAGGAGATAAAATTATTAGTTTGATAAGAATTTGTGATTATTAATAATGTGTGATTATTATATTGTAGATTATAATCTTTTATTATTATTGTATTAACGTTTTTTAATTGTTAATATCAATATTTTAAGGTCATTGTTGTAAAAGAATCTCGTCTATTTATTATTATAATGTAAAAGGCTTGAAAAAGAGGAGACGGTGAATTTTATCTCCTTGAAAATTCGTTTTTTTCAGTTAATAAATGTAGTTTATAACACTTATTTTCTGGTGGATGATGTTTAATAATATTTATTCTAAAAGAGAAGATTTAAGGAAGAAGTATGGTTTGTTTGTATATAATGATATATTTTCTTCCATTTCAAACATAGCGGAAACTGCAATTCATTGGTGCCGTGTACGACAGTTTCAAAAGAATTAAAATTACAATGTTGCATTTTAAATTCTTATTTTGCTCATTGTATATAAATATAATCACACAAAATATTTTTCACCAAGACTTTATGTTTATTATTAATTACACAAACGAAACCGATGCACCTGATTAAATTGGTTTTAATAACAGAAGCATTGTGGGAATGTCAGTCTTTATATTTGCAATTCCAATGTAATTTTTTTCTCACTTGATAATAGGCACTCCGTTATGTGTCAGAAACTATAGTCGTGCTGTATTATTCTTTCATTTATTGTATTAAAAACCAATTTATTCAGGTGCATCGGTTTCGTTTGTGTGATTATTAATTCAAAATATTAATATTTTCTTAATATTTCTACTGGAATTAAACGTATTTTAAAGTGCCTGGAGTAAACATGAAATTTGCGTATTAAATAAACATACATAATGCAGTTTAAAAAGACTTGTATTACAGACGGTTTCGAATGTGTCCAGTATTACATTCTCCTTTTGGATATGGCGGAAATCCCGAGGAACCCTCTCTTAATAGTAGCCTCACGTGTGACGTCAAGAGTGACTAATGAGATCATCAGCAAACATGGAACAACGTCATCAAGATCCAGGAATCAGCAACAGGCTACGCAACATTATAAGCTCCATGATTCATTTCATTCTTTAAAAGAAAAAAAAAACAGTGTAGGTGGAGGAAGTAAGAAATTACAGCGATGAAATTAGTTCTTTGTTAAAAGGCGAAAAAGAATTATTCAGTATTTTGAATATAAGGAATTCTGATCACTGTTAGGACAACTCGTATTTCACAGACAACAAATCAAAGCAAATCCCATGAATTATTTTTTGTATGATCAATCTTAATGGTTGTCTTCAGAGCGAAATTCAAAGGTAATTCAGGTTGTTTTTTTTTTTCAATTTTGAGTATTCCATTTATACAGGTAACAAACTTAAAGAAATTTTTTTGTTCTTTTTGGATCTAAGATTAAAAGCAAAAAAAAATTATATCATGCATAAAGTCCACTATTGTTCTAAGATAAACTGTATTGCAATATGGTTTGTACAGAGAGACAACGTAATGCAACTTATCAAGGCTTTCACCTACAAATTTTTCAAATTATAAACGACAGCTTTATAAACGGGATCAAGGAATTTTTATGGTCCGATATGGTCCATAGTTATGACTTATATTGAGACCAGGGGCGGCCCGTAGCTAAAATTAGTGGCGATGCTGCCCCAGAAAATCTTTAGCATTTGTTTTAAAATTGTATAAAAGGAAACAAACATGTAAAAAAAAAGAACCACTAGCACGTCAGGATCGACACTGTGGAAAAGGCAGTGCTCTCTCCCCCTTGCAGCCTTGCATGTAGCTTTCTAGCACATCAGGATCGACACTGTGGAAAAGACAGTATGATCTTTCCCCCTTGCAGCCTTGCGTGTAGCTTCCTAGCACGTTAGGATCGACACTGTGGAAAAGACAGTGATCTCTCCCCCTTGGAGCCTTGCGTGTAGCTTTCTAGCACGTCAGGATCGACACTGTGGAAAAGACAGTGATTTCTCCCCCTTGCAGCCTCGCGTGTACCTTCGGCGTCAGTCCTCGTCAGTGTTATAGTCAAATCCCACGCCGCTGTAACTGTGAAGCTTCACAGTTCCATACAAAGATTTTTGTATCTTTTTCATAAACTGGGGGATGGTAACTGACATTAAGCTAAAGGATTATATATTGTACAAGTATAAAGAAAGATTTAAAGAAAAAAGGACTCATTGTATTAAATGTTATCGATAATATCAAATGGAAATAGGGGGTGCTGCAGTTCCAAAGGGCCTATATGCGAGCCGCCACTGATTGAGACCACGGCCATATCTTTACTGCGACATGGAGAGGTGGAATCCTTTATATAAGAAAATGTTGATGAAATTCTTCTTATCGCGGACGAATCCATACATGAGGGCCTACAAGATATTTTTAATATGATTTATCTAAATCTTATTAAAAATACGGTTATCAAAATTAAAGTTCCTCTACGTAGTGGGCTCTGGAGGGCGTTGTAAGGCTCCAAAAGGAAAGAATAGGTTCTTCAAACGATTCACTCGCCATTATTGAAAAACAAAACCAAACAAATTGGTCAATAGATGGCGCTGTAGCAATACAAATCACTTGAACAGCTTTACAAATCTTCAATAAGTCTACCCTTGTTGGCAACAACGTTATCCATTCGGAAAATGCATTTTCTACCGCAGAGCGCAATACCCCTGCTGGAATTGCTAGCACATGACGTCTAAAACTGTCCTTCAGAACTGATAATGTTGATATCTTTCACGATATACCTTGTACTTCAAAATACCCCAAAACCAGAAGTCACATGGGGTGAAGTCGGGTGATAAAGCGAGGCAAAGTTGTCTGGAAATAACGACTGATAACCTCGTTAAGTATTGCCTTGACAAATTTTGAACACAACGGCTGATGTGGGGTTGGGTATCGTCTTACATGAATATGGCTTCCTTAAGACAGTCTTGCTGTTAAAGTGCTGGTATCCATTCGTTTTCGACCTCTACCTGATAGAACGCCAAGTTGTTCTGTGTTTCAAATTTTGCAATAATTTTGTGGACAGCGCGAGCAGACAGCTCTAACAGCCGCTGCTGCAGTTTTATTGTTCTGATAGGACAGCTTAACCAATAGCGCTTTTGGCATTGGTCGTGAAGTGCCGGTAAGCATCTAATGCTTTCGAACAGCTTTCTTCCCTTTTATAGAGTTGAGAGTCAATATTACGCAAATCTCTCAATATTACGCAAATAACATTATGCTTTAAATTAGTCGAATTACACGGAATAGCTTCTTGACTTTCGTTAGTTCTCGTGTTTTGGTTTAGTACAGTATCAGCATTAGTTAAGCTATGTTTTTTAGAGTAACACATGGTTATTGCTTTTACGTTACTTGTGGTTATACGCCATCTATTGACCATTTTTTTGTACCTTTTTTTTTTTTTTTGGAATGTGCGGCGAACGCATCGTTTGAAATATCTGTTGAAGTACCAATTTTCTTTCCATTTCTTTCCATGAATACGATCCAGAGGCCTCTAGGTTGAGGACAACCCTGTATTAATATAAATATTATCATACTTGAAATTGAACACGAAAATAATCACTGTATTCCGTTCCTGGACATGTTAATCACACGAATGATGCAATGATAACTACATCAGTGTTTAGAAAGTCTTACGTTCGCATCATCAGTTTCAATTGATTACTAAATTCTTATTCTAGTTCGTCTTCCAAGATTAGCATCATTAAAATGTAAGGGCTTTCCAGATTGGGTCTTCGGAATGCTTACTCAAAAATGAAAATAAGAATATTAATGACATTCTATTAAGAACGATTATAGACAGGATTTTATTAACATCTGTATCAGGAACACGCTACATAGAGTATATCATAACGGTAGCTACAGAGACAACAGAACTAGAAATATGTTACATTTCTTGCATTGCCTTATCACAGGATGCCTTTCCGAACCTTTCTAGGATTTTAGGGGAAGTCAATATAAGAACTTGAGTTAAGCAAACTAACGCTATTATGAGAATAGTTTCAACACCGATCATAGTAAGGATCATAATTACACAAAGGTAATTTGGGTTACGGAATTCCATGTAATTCCATGTAATTAAATGTAAGGATAACATTGGAGAACCAACAGCGACCTCTGAAATACAGCATGCGTGAGCACTGTAACGGTGTGGATTGTAGGCCGTTACGGGTTTAATTTAATTTAAAATTTGAACTTAAAATGTTAGTGTTTGTGTCAGTAGTTTATTTAAAAATATATATATTGTGATAATTAAAGAATTTTTGGTAATAGTTTAAAACCTAGTTTATTAATATTTATTTTAATATTTGTTGATTTGTATTTGATTGTTCATTCAAAAGAAAAAGAATGATAAAATTATTGTAAGGGAATATAAGAGAGAAATTCGTGAGAAAAGCGTTTTCTCAGCGGGTGATTCATGTGACTTCACGTTACTTTGTTGCTGGTCTTCCGTGGGAAAGCTGAGAGAAGGGGAATCTGTACCGAATGCAAATTGGCGGGAAAATGGGAAACATGTGATCGATTCCGACATTAATCATTGGCTGTGAATAAAACAATTAGAGAATTGGCGGGAAAAGGAGAAGTGGCGAGTAAGATTCGGTGGAGACGGAGAGTATTGTGCGAGCCGTCGTAGCGTTCAGAACTATAGTGATTCGGGGCATCGGACATTGAGCCACCGAACAGCTTCGTATGATGTAACCGCATCAGGGAGATAGATAAGCCGGGCGGGGCGAGATGGTCCGCACGGAAGGATGTGATAGTGTGTGACTTCGTTTATGGACTAAAGGGCGAAACACATGCTGCGAAAGTTCGACGAAAAACGCACGATAAATCCTCAAATCTGACGCACCCCATTCCACATTGACGCGAAAGTCCCTGCGATTTCGTCGCTGCGTGCGATTTGGATGTTAAAATCTTGCCGCAGCGACGTCCAAATGAAATAGATTTCATTGATATAATGTAAATGCAAAGCAACTGGGGCTTCCATTTTGAGTTGTTTTCTTCGCTTCGCGCCAACGGAAGTAATTTCCGCTTCCGTTTCAGTCTGGATCTTCCCCTCATTTCCTGTTACTTTCCCTACGATTTCGTTGGTCATGTGGAATGGCCGGCGAAACACATGCGAAGGACAATTCGTGCGTTCATTTTGTCGTGCGTTTTTCGTCGAACTTTCGCAGCATGTGTTTTGCCCTTAATGTTATCGACGTTTGTGCAACGGTGCCGCGTTCTTGAGAAAAGACAATACATTTCTTTGAACGGCAGTTATGGCGGTTAGTGAACGAAGGAGAGCACGAACTTAACCGAAGCGGAGGTAAAACTGTTTAACTAATAGTGAAAGAGACAATGGCGATTTGGAATCAGAAAACGTCTGTACATCGGAAGGAGCAGTAGTGAATTACCAAGGAGAAATCAGGTGTGTTCATCAACTCATCGGCAACTGTGAGCGCGAAGTTTCAGGGGAGCGTCTTGAAGCTATGCATGGGATCAACCGATCTGGCCGGTTCGCCGTCAAAGAGAGAACACGATCGGACAATAAAGTGACTGCTAGCGTAGTACTCTCAACAGATGAGTAGAAGTGCTACTTGGGGTCAAACGACTCGGCATATTCACATTTAAGAAGTCCGTAAGTACAAAACAAGTTTATTGGGGATTGAATACAGTAAAACCTCGTTAAGTCGTCACTCAAAGGACCGAACATTTTTGACGACTTAAGCGGAGTGACGACTTAGGCGGAGTGGGAAATTTAAAAAAAAAAAAACCAAACTGAAATACAGTATTTTCATGAATTGCTGTAGGATTCGGTGAGAAAAACAAGATTTTCGAAAATCAATATATGCAAATGAATAAGTGGAAAATAAATAATAAAAAAAAACAAAACACTTTTTATAGTTACCACATTTTAATCGTTTTAAAAAAAAGGCAATGTCTGTCTTTGAAACGTTCCAGCCAACCATCGCTGCCGCCGAAATCTTCCATGTTCAACTCCTTAGCAATTTCCATGGCTTTTTCTTTGAGAATCATGGCTGAAATCGGCACATTTTGCGATCTGGCGTATTTTAGCCATCGAACGTTTTAAAACCTCCTCGATCTCTTCAAACTTCGATTTCCTCATTCTCTTTCTTTTGTCTTTGCAGTCAGCTTCTTCAATTACTTGTTTCGATGAAAGAATATCGTTTAATGTAGTCCTGGGAATATGGTGTTCTTTGGCAAAAGCTGTTTTCAAAACATTTGATTTTTCAAAAAGTGCAATTGTCTTTTTTTTCTTTAAAAGATAACGAGGTAAGTTTTCGTTTCCTTGACATGTTACAAATGTAATCAAACCACGAAATCGGAAGATTAAAAAATAGCCCTTATAGCGGAGCTTACTCGCTATGAAATGAAATCACACTCACAAGTCAGGTGCGGCCAAGAAAAACAAGAAACAAACACTCAGTAGCGGCTTGACAAAGAGTCGCGTCGAGAAGTATGTAATTTCCCACGGGAAAATTCCCCGTAAAGGCTAGGCTTTCTTAGAGTGAAGGGGCGGGGCTGAAAAGATAGCAGGCAAAATTGAGAATAAAGATGCTTTTCGGCAGTTTTGAGGGTGACGAGTTATCCGGAGTAGAATTAAATTTGGTGACGAGTAAAAGAGGGTTATTTAACATTATTGTCTATAAGGCTTTGTCGGACCAAAGGAAAACGACGACTTAAACGGAGTGACGACTTAACAAGGTTTTACTGTATATCAAATATTAAGATTAAATCCCGTTAATATTAAGGTTAGTGTGTTAGAAGCGATGGTTCTCGTGATTAACTCTGCCAACGGTTGTTAGTGTCTCAACTATTAACAGACGAGTGACTGATTTAATTAAACTAAATCACACTTAGTGGTGTAAGCCATAATCGCAAGACCATGTCTCTGTGTGATAATGCCGACATAGACTGCGAACACTGTGAAAACGTTGATGTGAACATTTTGAGAGAAAGTGAAACAATTAATCCTAAGCGTACTAGTGATGCTAAGTTAAGAAAGGGAAAAGTGTTTTAAAGGCTAAGATTTACATTTATTATTATGTATTCTTTTCAGGATTGATTTGTGATATATTTAAAAATAAGAAATAGAAGGGTTTTGAAGTGTTTTGTTTTAGGAAGGCCAGTACGAAGATAACGAAGTCCCACAGGAGAAAGAAGATTGTATTTTTTTTATTAACTTGTATTTTGGTAATATTGCTGTGAGATTATCAAGATTTGTATGCGGGGTTTAGATTAGTTATCCGATTATATTAATATGTTTCTTTGGTGCACCAAAGGGGCGGGAAACTAAATTAGATCAATCATTAAGGGACGGGTTAGCTTATTTGAGAATTTAACTTTTGATATATTGTTTATTATTATGTGTGTTTAATAAAATGTTTATTATTCATATTTAGTCTTTTGTTGGTTTATTTTACTGAACATTTAGAGTATTTAAGATGGATAAACTCAGTAAGAATTATCTTGACCAGTAATTAAAGAGATTAATATTATTTAATCCATTTTAGAGTTAACACGATTCAGGAAGGGAGTTGTGGGTGTTTTGACCGTTCTAACTCAATGGGCCCAGCGGGACGGATCCATCCCACCCATAGCGTTCGTTAGTTATTTTAACGTTTTATCAATGATTCACTTATCTATCTATTATTTATCATTAGTTTTATTTTATTTTATTGTACTTGAAAGTCGTAAATAATAAATAACTACACTTTCAACGTTACAGCACAAAAGAGCCATCCGAAAAGGTAACGTCAATCATCTTACAGCTGGACATGCCCATTCTACAGGACATTCTTCTGATTTTAGCAAGCCCATGATTTTGGATTTTGAAACTAATATGTTTGCTCGAAGGCGTAAAGAAACAAAATATAGTTTACAAACAAAAACGGCATATAATGAAACCCTCTCTGATTAAACCGTATTGAAATACGTTTTATCTTAGAACCACAGTGGAGTATATGCAACAGATAATTTATCTATGTCTTTCATAGTGTATAATAACAATAGTGTATAAATAAAGATGTAGTGTATAATAAAAATAAATTATACATTATACACTATTAATTATACACTATTAATTTCGACAGCTATCCGTATTGCACTTGCTATGATTTGTTATCTGTTAAATAATTGTCGTAAGAGCGACCAGAAATCCTTATATTCAAAATAACTAGAAATTTTTTATATGCCGTTTACCAAGGAAGTAATTTTATTCCTGTAATTTCCTTCTTCCTTCCTTCCTCATCTCCTTCTTTTTTTCTTAGTGAATGAAGTGGATGATGGAGCTGATGTTGTTGCGGAGAAGGTTACTGACTGCTGGATTCTGATAGCCATGACGTTGTTGCGGAGTTTATTGGTTGGTTATTGCTGGATCTTGGTGCTCATGACGCTGTTGGTGCTCTGATTGCGGGATCTCGGTGCTTACGACATTACTTTGAGGAGTTTTGCTGATTGTTGGATCACGGAGCCTTGGACGTTGTTTGGTGTTTACTGATGCTTTCATTGGACACAATTTGATGTCACATTGGAGGCTACTACAAAGAAAGGGACTTCAGGATTTACGCCATATCCAGAAGACGAATGTAAGACTTGAATCATTCGAAATCGGTTAATTTTTAATTTTTTTATTTGTAATTGATTTTTTTTAAATCTGTATTATGAGTGTTTATTTAATAATACTGGAATTTTATACTGGAATTACAAAATGAGTTTCCATTTTTTTTTCTTTTTCTTTAACTAAGTACTTTAGTGAAACATAACAGCTTTTTAAGAGTTTATGATATGACCAAAAATATCTGAAGTCAATCTAAAACTGTCTTCAAAACTTAATGAGGTGAAACTAATTGTCTCATAATAAATAATTATTCAACAGCAACAAGCCATGGGGGTCCTGCAGTGCATGAGAAGTTTAGTCTCCCATCGATTCTCGTCCGATGTCACATGGTAATCCCGTCACTCACCCACGTTTAAATCCACAGTAAGAAACCCGCTACCCATTTGACAGAGGGCTGGTTGAACCCTCGGGAGTAGAAATAACAAATTCCTCAGTCTAGCGCCTGAACCGCTGGATTACAGGAACCACCGTAAACAAATTCAGATTTCTGATTTCAGATTCAACAATTGAAAATTAACAAATTGTATTAGATTTTATACATCCATTCACTAAAAGAGCATTTGTCATTTCACCAGTGTAAAGCCAGGCCTATATCATCAAAATTGGAGGTGTTTATTAAAAATCGTCAAAATACTCTTAGTTTTATCAAATACAGGGTTACTACAAAAGAAATAGTTTTTGTTTTATACAACATTGAAAGTGTATCTGTGATATCGACATGCATTTTGCGCTGTTAGGTTGAGGAAATGTTGAAGTTTGGATACGATACATTATTGATACTACTGCGCATATTATTGCGCAGGCGGAAGCATAATATCTAAGATGGCTGCAAACGCTGTGGAGAAATCATAATGTGTGCTTCAATTAGCCAAAACGAACTCCGTAACTCTTGTCCAAAGACATTTTCAAAAACGTTTCAAAAAGTGGACCGTGTTCGCGCTGTTTACCAGCGAAGTCCACGAAAATCAACAACAAGGGCGAGTTTGGAGCAGCAAATTCCACAACAAACTGTGTGGAAACTTTTACGAAGGCCTTAACGACTGCAGTTATTACAGCATCTATGTGAAGTTGACTAGGTGAAACGTTGAGGTTTCTGCATTGAAATGCTGCACTAACACGGTCTAATTTTTCTTCTGCCTTTACATAAACAGCCTGTCGTTTCAAACTTCTTGTTCCAATCGTAGATTGATTGTCTAGTAGGTGGTGGCTTTCCGAAAAGGGGTTTCAAAATGTCGTTGGACATCAGTTCTCGCTAATTCAAGCACACAATATGATTTCTCCACATCTTAGATAGTATGTTTCCGCCTGCGTAACAATATGCGCAGTAGTACCAATAATCTGTCATATCGAAACTTCTATATTTCCTCAACAGCTCAAAATCACAGATAGTTTTGTTTCACAACATTGAAAGTGCCTATTTCTTTTGTAGCAATCCTGTATTTGTATTGTAAAGTACAGAAATTTCTTTCACATAATTCCTAAATTAAAGACTATTAATTTGGATGAAATATAAAACAGAAAACGCACATGTATGTTTTGCTATTTTTTAATATGAAAGGCCGTTGTTGTATGTACTTTTAATTTTCTTTATATGTTTTCTGAGTTCACTGAGCTGTAAGATACTGGGCGGATCTAACAGACGATGGCCAGGAAACCTGAAATAGGCTATCTTGGATTCCCGGTATCACAATTTCTAAAAACAGATCAGTGAACTCTTAGTCTTGTGCGTTTTTTGTTTTACATTTCATGTAATTGTTATCAGCTCACATTAAATTTATAGAATATTAATTTGGTTTTACTCTTTTTAATTTGGAGACATTGCTGACAGTTGGGAGCAATGAAATTCACGAAGATATTCCTGAAAGTCTAGATATATTTCAAAATATAAATTAGTATTTTAGTTTTCAAATCAAAGAATATATAATAATAATCATAGTTTCTTACCTTTTTCTTTGTAGTCCCATTCATCATCCTTGAAGGAGGTCACTGGATAAAAAAAAAATATATTTTTGTATTCCAAACAATAGAAAGCGAGGAAGTTTGTGTTTATTGCTCGGTATTATACGAATACGATCAATATCAAAACAAATGACGATAGTCATTAGAATATACTGTTTGTCTATAAATGTCAACCTTCTATTATTGTTGACAATTATTCGAAGGAAATTTTAATGTATTTTCAAATTACATAAATGTATTCTAATAGCTCGTTTCATCGTTATAAGCCTAAAATAAAAAGAATTATTGATAGGCAACTCTGATATCAAATTAATTTAAAATACCAAGAAAAAACTGCAGGAGATGTTTTAGAATATTTTATTTTACTGCATTTAAAAATAGGTTTAAGTAATATTCTGATCTGATTTACTCACTGCGAATTTTTCCATTTTCTTAAGAATATGTGCATATTTACTGAATTTGTGATTCATTAGAATTTAAAGCTTTATTTTTAAATTTGATTCAAAGATATTTGTCGTAAACTTATAATCACGACAAGAAATACGAAAGTTATTATAAGACAAAAGCTCTGCATAGAATTGCAAGTTATCTTTCTTTATCACTGGAGAGAATAAAGTTATTAAAATAATCGTTTCAAATTTATTACATCTCACATGACTCCGATCATTCAATTTCAAGTTACGTTGAAATTGTGATTTTTCCCCACTTTAAACTGGACAATGAATAAAGACGGCCTGTCATAAGAAGCATTCGTAATTACAAAAATATACTTAAACCTTCTTTTTATTTATATAAATCTTCAAACAATAAAAGTAGAGTTCTCTTCTGCACAAGAAAAGCCATTTCGGAAATGTAGATGAAATCTCCAGTATTTTTTTTTTGTTAAATAAAATTTAACAAAAATTATTTTATTTATTGTTAAGAGGCTTGAAACTTAATTTTAAAGTTATTATTTTATATAGAATTCAATGAAATGTAAATTATCAATTATTGTAATATAATAACAAAATATGTAATAATTAAGAAATTTCAATGGAATGTATTATCATTTTTTGTAATATTAACGTGAGAATGTAGATGTTATTACATTATTAGGATTGTTGATGAATGTAAGTTCACCTGAAATCATATTGTTATCAAACAAACTTGAAGAAGAAAGCAAGGTATAAAGGCTTTCGAAAATTCGTTGGCATTAAAAATATAATTTTTTAATGTTTCGTGAGTAGAAGTAGTTTTTATTTTAATTATTTTATATGGCAAATTTAAAGTGAAAATTTGCATAAAAATTTGCATATGAGTACGTGAATGACGTCAGAGTTCGAAGCGAATACAAACAGCTGACAACCTCGATCTGGGGCACGAAAGCACTTGGAGCACAGAGCACATGAGACGATAACACATAGGCAGGAAATATTCGAAGTCTGGAATCAAGAGTAGTGCTCAAATTTGAAGATGTGCAGACGTTAAAAGTTAAGTCAAAATTATTTTCAGTAGACGCTAGAAATTTTGGAGAAAGAGATTAGAGCTCCTAATTAGACAGTTTTTGCCCAGCTCGCTATTTTATACGGTAGCGCTAAAGTCACATGACTGGTATTCTGAGCATGTGTCACTGTCCCGTAGAAGAAATACCGTTAACGTGATACGTTAACTTTCCTCGAATAGCGTATCGCTTCACGGTAGGAAACATGAGTTCCAATAAACCTTAGAGAATTAGATTTAATATGAATGACGACTTGATACTCTGGCGCGAAGTTTCATTTCATTTTGAATTCATTTTCAATTATTGATGGTAAATTTAAGCCATCTGCTAGTCGCTGTATATCGCTTTTTTCGAAACGGAAATACAATCGACAATCCTCATCATTAATTTTATTTAAACTCAACCTTGGATGTTCCTCTTCTCGAACCTGAATGTTTCTTTCTCTCAGGATATTGTGTAACACTAGATCCTCAAACAAATCATCGTTAATGCCTCCAAATGCAGCGATCGGAAGTATGTCTTCCATCTTGTTTATTAGCTTACCGTGTCCACTGACACGTTATGGCAAAAACTCTCTTCATGATAGAGATCGCTATTGTGGTTACCGTATTCGTTCACGTGACATTTGCGTTTCCCGTATATAAATCACGTTATGGCAAAAACTCTCTATTAACTCGAACGTAATAGACGAAGTGAGAGCAGACGATATCTACTTTGAGTTCCCGGATGAACGAAATCCAGACACGGTTCAACTTATTAAGAAGACCGATTCGAAGACACGGAAGTTTGCTAGACATATATTCCCCGCAATTGTATTCGAAGAGAAGTTTAATATTAAGCAGAAGAATTGCAGTAAGAAATATCCGAAGTATATCGTATACACAGATACGGGAAGATTGGATTTGGCCAATAGAGTTAACAGACGGCAGAAGAAAGAATACATCAGTTCCGGTGCGAATTGCCTGATGGGAATTGCAGCTAAAGCCGCGACAATTGAAGTCACGAGAAGTCACAGGTTACAATTCTGTTTGAACGGAGAGAGAGTTCTCGTCAACGCAGCTGCGAAATTCTAGAATCAACGCAGATATTCGCCAAGGTGAAAAGCCATTACATCGAATCCTTCACCGAGGTGAATTAAGCCATTATCATCTATTGAAACTGTAAGTACGTTTTTGATTCATTTCATTTTGGGGGAATTTCCAACCCAGATGATTAGTGAGTTAGTGAAGAATCAAGAAAACGTGAAATCAGTTCACATTTCCAAATTGAGTGCTCAACGAAAATTAATTATTTAAATAGAAATAATTTGAAGAGCTATTGAATATATTACTAAAATTTAAAAGTAAAGGATCAAAGTGATCTGTGTTTAGAAAAATGCGCAGTAGCATTAGTAGTGATTAAAATGCAATAGGAATTAAGCTCGCAAGTAAAAATGTATTTTTACGAAAGTAAGTTGATTAAGGAAAAATTAGAAATTAGTGCAAAGTTAACATTAACAGTTTTATGTTAAAGGAATTCACCGAGTGTGTGAATTGTTTAAGAGAATTTATGATTTATTATTTGAGAGCAAAATATCAAGACGATTTTAGCATAAGTATTAAAGTGAAAATACCAAGTTCAACGAAGGATTGTGAAAACTTAGCGGAGAGTTTAAAGTGTATAGGGAACAGTAACTTTACGTAAAGGAACTCTATAATTTCGAAACCAACATATGTTTCATATTGAAACATCTACTTGTTAACCATCATCTCCTGTAATATATTATTGCAGTAAAATCTTTAAAGAGAATTCTATCTTGTCTTTTGTTGTTACTAGTTGCGGGAGAAAAAAAAAAATATCAACATGTACTACATGACGTACAGTAGCCATCAAAAATCACCATCACATCTGTGCCATAGTAATGCTGAATGTACTTGACGTAATCCTGGCAAATCCCTCCAAAGGTCGAGGTTCTGTTCCGTATAACCTTGTGGAGAAGGTACCCACCATCAATAACGACAATGGAACGTTGAGGGAGTTGGAAGTCTTGTGAAAGAGGTGAGAAAGCTGCATATAATGACGATGACACAATAGTCTCTATGTAGTGGGTGTTTCATTTACCCCGTCGTTTCACTTACCACACCTGACTTTGATTTCATGCATTTTGTAGGTAATCAAATTCCCTATAAATTTTATTCTGATACTTTTTCCCTAGAATAGGTCATAACTGAAATACAGCGTCCTAAAGTTAGAAGTTTGATAAAGTTCCGGAAAGTGCGTTTTTTTGTTTTTTTTTCAAAAAGTGCATATCTCCATAACTATCAGTCCTAGAAACAAAATTTAAAACTAAATTGTAGGAAATTGTATTCTCTACAACATTGAAGAAAATCTAAAGAAAGTGCCGATTTTTTTCGGTTTTTTTAAGATGGCGGCGGGCGCGGAGGGAGGGGGGAATTGTGCATTTTGCATTTAAACACTTACTAACCATACTGGACAACATATCAAAAAATTAGAACTACAGGACCTTTTGTAAGGTAACCTCCCTTTTTTGGTCTCTATTTGCTGGACCGATTCCATACATTTTCTTTGAAGGCCGGTTTGGCTCTATATAAGATTAATGGATTGTCAATGTCCGATATAAGTCCTGTGAATTTGTTTCGTAGTCAAATATGTAGAATCTTTATTTCTATCGTGTTCCACCAGACGTTTTTGGTGGCCCCTAGGTTACAGCTTGCCTGTAAAACATAATCGACTGCTCTTGCTTTTAGGGTTGCTGGATGTCACACTCTGTAGTGGCCAAACGGTTAGAGATATTAGAATGAAACCTTCACCATTGTGTTCAGCATCAAAAAGTAGATAACTAAGGCCTAAAAATCAGACCTCTAGGACCACTCTCTGACCGGATGTTGGGAGGTCAAAAGTCGGTGCTTCAATACGTTTTTCTTTTATCATATCTCAGCAACCGTTTATCTGGGAAAAACGTGACCATCACCAATGTGTTCAGAAGGGTCGATATTGGGGGAACGTCTATCGCCGTTTTCCTCTTTATCGGAAGCGACCACTTTTGACCCTCCAACTTCCGGTTTGCAGTAAGCGTCCATTAGGTTCAATGTAAACGCTGGTTAGGTTCACTCTAGGTTTGTTTATAAAATTGTGCATATTAAAGGGCCGCTTTGCTTTTGACACTGTCTATAAGCATTTAATTATCTTGTTTTGAGGTTCCTATCCATTTTTCCAATGTGGAAGCTTGAAAAATTCTACCATTGAATGCTGTAAACTAAACTAGATAGTTCTAAAATGTTGCCCGTGTATCTTAAATGCGGCATTATAACACGTTCTTTCGTGTTGTTTGACGCTGCCGGGATATGGGTACTTCTTTCCTTTAAAATCCTTGCTAATCTCGGGAAAACACACGCATGCACAGGTTGTTTGGGAAAAGGACAAAAGGTCTATTATCTAACTGTTGTAATGTCCGTTTAATATGAGCAGCAATAAAAGACTTAATAAAAAAAGTGGAAAATCACTTTTTCTGAGAAAACCTTCAACAGTATTTAATTCTTCAGTAAATAAATATTCCGTTGATAAATGATCGATTTCACAAAACAGTCTTTTATTTTCTTTATTATGCATTTTTTTCAGTTGGAAACTGTATTTTTGTTTAATTCGATTAGGTTCTTCTAATTTGATAAAAAATAGTTGCCATGACTTACGTTGATTGTGGTGTAGGTATGGGAGATGTTTTCCTGGCCCACGTTGGGTCTATTGATACCCTTGGAGGCACGTCAGGATGCTAGAGCGTAGAACGTAGCTGACCAACTGCAACAGTACATGTTAACAGTTTATCCTCATGCAGATGGCTACTTCCAGCAGGATAATGCGACGGTACACAAAGCCCGCATCACTATGGGATGGTTTGAGGAACATGACAATGACTTTTCCCTGCTGCAGTGGCCCGCTCAGTCCCCGGATCTCAGCTCGATTGAAAATTTGTGGGATGAGCTGGAACGGGCTGTTCACTTCAGTCCTACACCTCCATCAAATCTTCAGGAACTGCATGACACACTCATGTCTGCATGGTACACAATACCTCAACAACGTTTCCAGCATCTTGTGGAATCCATGCCTCGACGAATTCAGGTTGTTTTGAGGGCTAAAGGAGGCCCAACACGCTACTAGGGCTAAATTTTCAATCAGCGTGTGCCAGGAAAACATCTCCCACAACATGACACTGCCCCTATCGGCTTGAAGAGTTATTGTGTGAGACAGTATTTCTGGGCACAGCAGGAATGTACCTAATAAAGTGGTATAATAGTCTACTAATCTGCATTTTTTACTGTTTTTAATTTACTAATGATTGATTGAAAAATATCTATTACATCACCTACAAACAGATTTTAATTTTGTAAAAATCTATTAGGGCTGAAATATAATAAATAAAATAAAAAAAATAGTTACCAATGGATTTCCTTATATGAAGATGATATTTAGTAGAATACATGTATTGATTTCATATATTGTCAATATATTGATTTCATATATATCATATATAGTAACACTCATTTGTATTTCTCCTAACTTAAGTTTTGAAACAATTGCGTTTTTGTTAATGGTAAATTTATTACTTTACTTGACAAGTGTTTATCTACAATGATACAACCATAAAAATGTACTTGGAATCAAAGCTGAGTTTTCTTTATAACTTATGATTTCTATTCAATCGATTGTGAAGCATTGATATAAGAATTCCTTTCATTTCTTATTTACGCAGAAACCAATGAAATGAAGACGAATCTTCGTTATTTTGAAACGATTCGGAGGCACAATGCTAAAATTGTATTCAGAGAAAACTTCATTTATTTTTTTTCCCCCAATTTGTAACAAAAGTCAAAATTAGTTGAGGTCGGATGATCATCCCGACGTCTCCCCGAGTATTACCTCCGGGAATGAAACTCGGTATTCATTCAACAGAGAACTGGGTAGACCCTAGGATCCGTCTGGAGGAGAAATCACTTGGAATAATCTCCTCCTGGGATTGGAACTTCACTTAATTACAACTTAAATTTTAATAAAATTTAATGAATTTTACAATTTCATTGTTTTTTTCTTTGTTCATGTGGCTCTGAGCAATGCTAATTATTAAATATCCGTTTTTTTTAATTATACTAAAAGTGGAATAATTAAATGCATATGATCTTATCATTTGTTTAAAGAAAATAGGTACCTAACCTTAACCTTAAGTGTAAATAACACTTTGATATTACGAATTGGTTCTGACTTCAGAAAAGTATTTGAAATTCCAAGTAAGAAAGTGAGTAAGTGTTGGTAATATTACGCTATAATAAGAGTGCAAAGTTATAATAAGACCTTTACTCGCAGCGTAACATAAAGATAATTTTTAAATTTCATTGATATAAAATCTGAATTTATAAAAACCTGTTGTTGTTTTTAAGTTCCTGATTTTAAAATCTCAGATAATAATTTAGTAATTACTTTTAACATATTCATTAAGTCTAACTAACATTTTGATATTAGGAATTGGTTCTGTATTCAGAAACAAATGTATTTCAAATTCCAAGTAAGTAAGTAAGTATAGGGTGTAGTAGGGCAACTTCCTTATTTGAAACGCGAGCCCTGAAGCGACAGTTATTCCGAGATGGGTGGAGTGGCGCTCATTCGAAAGAGCGGGACCTAACGTTTGCTGTCATGTAGATTTAGTAACGTTCATATAGTGGACGAGGGAGGAGCTCGCGGTCGCCGTAGAGGCGTACTTTTCAAGCGACCGTTCAATCATCGCCACGCATATTCAGGAATCACTTTAATGTCGCGCCCGCGGGTCATATTCCTGATCGGAAATCGATTCTTTTATGGGTGGATAACTTTAGGAAAACCGATGATGTGCAGAAAAAAAATACCCTGGAAGTTCAAGAACCGTCAGGACACCTGAAACATCGAGCAGATTCGGCAGTCAATTTTGCGATCTCCTAGCGATCTGCGCGCAAATATGCAGCTGCTCTTGGGATGTCTGATTGTTCTGTGAGACGAATTCTTCATAACGAACTGCAATTTCATCCATACAAACTGGCAGTGGTGCAAAAACTTAATCCACGCGATTTTCTTTAACGAAAAAATGCATGTCAAGCCTTTCTTGACAATATTCCTGGAGACGCCCTTGTGTTCTTCAGCGATGAGTCGTTTTCATATTTCCGGTGGCGTGAATAAGCAAAACATGGGGTACTGGAGTGGCACGAATCCCCGAGAACTTCATGAGCAGCCCCTGCATATAGAACGTGTGACAGTTTGGTGTGCATTGTCCAAAATAGGCATCATTGGACCATGGTTTTTTGAAGAAAACGGTCAGACAGTTATAGTCACTTCTGTTCGTTATGTCCACATGATCGATGAGTTTTTCTTACCAAAACTTGAAGAAATGGATGTTGAGGATGTCTAGTTTCAGCAGGATGGCGCCACGGTCCACACGGCGCGAACTTGCGAGAGTATAACTTCCCCGGACGCCTCATCTCCTTGCGGGGCGATCTTCAGTGGCCGGCGCGCTAGCCTGATTTAGCCCCGTGTGATTTTTTTTTTTTGTGGGGCTATCTGAAATCCCTAGTTTACACCAACCGTTCAAGGACCTTGACTCAACTGAAAAACAATATTCAAGCTGCTATCGACAACATACCCGTCGATATGCTGGAACGAGTGGAGAGAAGCTTCAAAACTCGGCTATCTCATTGCATTGACCAGAACTGAGGCCACTTTAGCGATATCATTTTTAAAACATAATAAATAAAAACTTTAAATATCTCTCTGTAACATGAAAACAGGCTTTAAACTGATATCTCCTATACTGTTCGTGTTATTCATTTTTAAAATAAGGAAGTTGCCCTGCCGAACCCTATATTAGTAATGTTACATAATAATAAAGAGTACAGAGTAAAATGATACCTTTACTCGTAGCATTGATTAATAGCAGCATTGAAATATTTGCTATATATTCTTTTATTTTTAGTCTTTTGTTTTAAATTTATGCAGAGCAGAAAAAAATATATTTTCTACTTTTTATTTATATATATATATATATAGATATATATACTGAAGCTCGGTTATAAAACCACATTAGTCATCCTCCCTATCCCGTTACAATATACATGATATATTTGAATTATATTTATAAAAAAGTTTTTTTTTTTTTAGTTATATTCAACTGCAGGAAAATATTCAGTATTTTTCTTTTTCATGTAATTTATTTATTTGTTTATTTTATTTATGAAATATATTTCTCAAACACGAATACAGACCATTTGAATAAGATTCAAATTAACTTACTGAAAGACTTTTATTATTAATTATTGAACATCTGAGATGAAAAAAAAAAACATTGTAATGGCGAGTGTTTTTAGTTGGTTTTTGTTAAGTTAATAAAGTTAAGTATGAACCTGAGATGAAAGCTTACACCAAGCAACTAATGGACTCGTCCAATGTCTTCCGATGATTATTCATGAAATGAAATAAGAAAACATTAGGTTATGTGTATATACGAATTCGGAAAGAAACGTAAAGCTAAGATTTATAATGAAAATAAATACAAAAAATGTTTATATTTTAAGAATTACATTATTTAAACAAAATATTTAGAGTGCGCGTGCAGGCGCAGTGGTCACATGTTAATTCGATTTCTTTACCCGTTTCTTTAGCTTACAATGGACGTCAAAATTTGACTTTTGAATAAGTTTGAATTAATTAATGATTTTTTTTATATACTATTCGTAAAAAAAGTTTCTTAATTTTTGTAAATGGAAATATTCCTCATTTGAATAATTTTACAAGAATAGCTCCAAAGATGTAAATATGTAGTAGTCTTATATATTATAAGAAACTTCCAAAACTTCATTTATAGTATAAAGTAACAACTAAATTCTCTTCTACAAAACATTTTAATCATAATATTTCGTCTCTACTCTGCGAAGAAACTTCATCAGATGTAATAGGAATACATATATATCAATATTTCGAATTCATTTACAAAAGGAATATAAATAGAATAATAAATTCAACAATCTTTAAGATAGTGAGTTCGTGAAAGATACAATAAGTATCATAATAGAACCTTCACTTGTCACTGCTATCTGGTTCATCACTAATCACTTGTTTAGTCCGAATCTATCGTTTTAGTCGAGTTCATTGGCTGCCGTAAAAATGTCGTTTCGCTGTCGTTTTGAAACAACTTTCAAATGTGCTTCGAAATATATAGAATATGAGTGGAATATTAAGTCCCCACATTATAAAACAAACAAATGAAGCAATCTGCATACATGGAGTTGGAAATACAATGAATATGCCTGGATTTGGTGAGAAGTAAATTATTGAAAATCACATAAATTTCTTCTTCCACCTCTTCTAAAATAGCCAATACCATAAGCTTTATTAGCTTATTCATTTTATTGCGGAGCAGCCTGTTCATCTTGAAAAACATCACTCACTTGTGTACTGTAGTGCGAACGATTTTTTGGGCAGTAGCGAGTATTTTAGTTACTAAATGAATCGCCACTCGACAAAATACTAGCCTAGTGGGAACTAGGCTTTAGTGTTCGACCTGTACTTCCAAAATAAATTTTGTTGCAATTCTACATTTCAATTTATAAAGGACACCCATCGTATTCAAATTATTAGAAGAATATTCATTTTTATATTTTTTTATTAATTGGTCATCCTTGTAAAATATAATTTGAATATTATTTTTTCTACAAAACTCTTTTATGGATTTGTCTCATTTTATATCTAAAGGTAATTTCAAAATATTTCTGTAAATGTTATCTTTTTTTGTTTTTTCTTTAGATTTATCTTTAAATCTAACTTTAAAAAAATACTGATTGTTTTATTTTAAAATAAAATTGTATTTTCACAAGAATATTGTATTTTCACGTACTTATTATTTTGGTTCTATTATCCTACTTACTGTATTTTTCACGAACTCACTATCTTAAAGATTTTGACTTTATTATTTTATTTATATTCCTTTTGTAAATGAATTCGAAATATTGAGGATATATTTGTATCTCTATCCTATTAATCTGATGAAGTCTCCACAGAGAAGAGACGAAATATTATGATTAAAATGTTTTATAGAAGAGAAGTTAGTTCTTACTTTTTACTATAAATGTCTGTTTAGCGGAATCTTGAGTTATGTTCTAAAATTCACATTAATAAGAATTCATTAACGGTGTTCGGCTATTCCAGAAATATAGACAACATATTATCATTGAAATCTTTTTAGCTTTTTTTAATTGTAATAAAAATAAAAATCCACTGTACTAGAGTAAAGCAGCTCGAATTTTAAAACAAAGGAATGAAAGGAAATTTTATCCTTTTTAAAAATAAATACATCTGAATGAAAAGATCTCGTAAAATCTCAAAGTGATAATGAATTTAAATTACTGAAGCAATAAGAGTAAAGAAATAAAAGGAATTGAGATGCTCTGGTAACACAATACAATGTAGAATATAATGGACATAACTGGTTCTTTAAATATTTCGGAAACAAGGAAAACTAGATATATAAAAAATTTGACAAAAACTTTCATTGTTAATTTACTTCTAAGTTACGTTTTACTAATGTATTAAATTTTAAATAGGCTTTTCATCGCAGACAACACGGAAGACAACGAAAGGTAGGAGATTTTTCTTTTATTTATAGAAGGCAGCTTAGTTTAGAGAAATACGGAAAACAAGATGAACGCACAGGAAGAAATCAAAATGGACAGCAACTATAATTGCAAATGAAAAGCAAACGAAAATGAAAAATTTGAGGTCTGCAGAAACTTTCTACTTAATTCAAAAGAGTAAAACCGATAAAGTGATTTCCTATCAAGTATTAATATTACAGGACTCAACATCAACATGTTTTAGGTTTTTAAGCAATGATATATTTAGGATTAGGAATTTCAGCAGAAGACAATAGTTTAGTGTTCCAGAAGTGTTAATCTGCATAAAATCATTAATCTTAATATGACAATTATAGATTATCAGGTTTTCTTAAAGATGGTACACACGAAATTGATGAAAATGTGGTCACTTAATTTTTTTTTTTTTTAAATGAAACAAAATTTGAAAAATCTTGTCTATTTATTAATGAAACCTAAAGTTAGAAAGCACCGTTGTAGATGTCAGTTAAGGAAGTCATGCTGCCAGTAAGGAATTGATATATTTTTCGACATGACAGTTTAAAATTTCAGATTTTAGCTGCAACTTGAGATTTTTAAGTTGGCGATAAAAACATCCAATTTCTAGGTATTTTTTCATTAGATGTTCAAATGAAAAACACATTTCATTTAAAACCTTATTCAACAGCAATTACTTCAATGAGAAAGCTAAGAGATCAGACGCAAGAAAAAAAAACAAATCCAAGAGAACTAGTTTTAAATGAGACAATTTAATCTACTGAAAGAATGGCCTAAAAATAGTGCTATGTGAATGAATCCAAACTTAGGATGAGAAAACATGGAGGAAAACTTAAATTATATTTTATAGTTTATATTTTATCGTGGGGAAATTACGTGAGTTAATACGGTAGTTTGCAAATTGCACTTTCGTTTTTTGTTTTTTTTAACAGGCTGATAAGGTAGGTCATATACATAGGCGGTTTTAGGCATAGTCGACCTAACGTGTTTCCTATGGTGTGAGGTCGAGGCCCTTGTAATTAATGGGGGACTGTGAGTTTTAACTGATATTTAACTGTCTTTTTAAATAATAATGAATCAGGGAAAAGAAGCAACGGTCAATGGAAAATTTAAATAAAATAACGGAATTGAATGATAAACAGAAAACTTAGAATACACAATTGATAATAGAACAAATGCTGATTAAGGATAAATATAAACATAAGATAACTAAGAATATACAATGAATAAATAGGGCTATTATAAAAAGATAAATATATACAGTGAATAAAAATCATTGCAATATCTTACCTAATTGAAATTAATTAAATGCCTGATAAATTAGGATGCTTTTAATTTTATTTTCTTGATGGTTTTTAAATGTCTATT
>JAFIDM010097426.1:200377-218974 GCA_023159025.1 Thereuonema tuberculata | reverse complement strand
TTTAAATCCTCCAATCAATTTATAGATCACAGCAACCAATCAAAGCCCTTGTACTTAAACTATTTAAATCCCTGCAGCAAAAGAGTAAACAGGGAGTTCTTGCCAGATCTTATTCGAGTGTAATCGTCTAATTTCACGAACCAAACATTCACCATGTAACTGTAATTCATTCATTTTTTTCTCCAAATTTTATTCGAGAATTCTACGATGGTTAAATTTAGTTCTAGGGTTACAACGATGGAATCGAATCAAAGCATTGTCCATTTGATGTTGATTTTGAAGCTTCGTTTCAAAGAGAAAATAACATTTAATATTCCGACTTCCGTCGTTAATAATATGAAAAGGATAACAAGGGGAATATCGTTTCATTGGACAATTTTCGTTAAAGATATAGAAAGACTGCCTTCAATGCTGTGTCAGTATAAGGATAATAAACTTTATCTGTCTTAAAAATGAACTAGAAAAAAAAGAAGTATAATTCATACATACTTTCAAGTGTGATCTGGAAATTAAATAGGAAATGATAAAAATTATTGGACATTAAATTATGTATATATAATGTGACAATACTCATATGTTGATTTATTGTAATTTGAAATATTAGAATTTAATATTATTATTTTGTAAAGGCTAATGGCAAAAGACTTCGTTATTATAGTTTTAGTTATTGTCAGTGAGTTTATTTTATTTTATCTTTTTATTTTAGGCTTTAATTTAGTTTTAGTCAGAATCTTAGAAATTTTAGGAATAAATCTTTAAGTTTTAAAATGTTAGAATTTAATATGATAGATTTAGGAGTTTAGATTAATTTTAAGATATTTTAGGATTTAAGCTTCATTTAGCTTAGATTAGATTTAATTTTTAAAATAAGAAATTAATTTTCTTTTTGCTTTAATTCAGCCGAGTTTATTTGAGTTTGGGAATTTCCTATTCTTAGGAATTATCCATGAGGTCGTCATTCCATATTAGGAATTGTTGTTAGCATTGTAATTTTATTGGTTAATCAGCATTATCTCCCGATATGAGGTAATAATGAGGTGATCTCCCTTATTTGGGCAGATTTGCAATCCTGCTATCTGTATGGTCAAGGGGACGCGTGACGTCATACAGCGGCGCTCTTAAACTTATTTAACGGGGTGTACGGGGGAGTTAGCTCTCTCTTGCCTGCTGTTCCCTCGCCGTTATGCTCGCTTAACCTTTGCTACAATTCACCTGGCCTCGTCGACTGCCGCGGGCAAAGTATTGGCAGCCGCGTCTCAAATTATCGGCAAATCCAAGTCATGTCGACTTGTTTGTTAGAAATAGGGCGTGTTAAACCAAGTTATTTTTAGTTAGAATAGGCAACCCATGGATAGCCTTAAATTTCTATAAAGTGAGAAAAATTACTGAAATTAATTTTGCAAAGCAAGGTTTGCAAATTTTCTGCTTCAATGCACGTGTACACCCGTGCAGGATTCCGCAAGTTATTTAGTGCTCAGTAAGTGTGATTTTAGTTCATAATTTATTAGTGTTTCAATGCACGTGTACACTCGTGCAGGATTCCGCGAGTTATTTAGTGCTTCCCAGTTCAGTTAGTGCAAACTAATCGTCTATTTCAGTGCGTCGTTATAAGCCATAGCTTCGCCGAAATTGTTATTCTCAAGTGAAGTGATATATTATTAGTTGCAGTGTTGAATAAAATTGTTAAGTTTAATTAATGTGGTGAATGTGTTGTGCCTCTTTGTGCGGGAACGCGAAGTGTGGCTCCCCCACGCTCCGAGAAATACTGGGTTAGCTTACTAAGCATGTAACGACTTTGGAGGGGTAGAGAGAAATTTCACCGTACGGAAATTGCGGTTGGCGCCCAACAAATACCCGAACAACCCCTGAAAGACTAAATTTCTCTGGTACCGTTACAATATATATATAAAAAAGAAAAATTATTGGTGAATTATTATTATCTACTTAAGTATTAGATGTGGTTCCGAAAAATCCGTAGCTGACATCCTAAAAAAACAAAATAGGACAAAATCATTGGTCGCCCACAAAAACAAAAATATTAATACAATTTTATTAGTAGTAAAAATAGAATAAAAATAAAACCTATGTTTATTATTTATAAAAATGAAATTATAAAAACTAAGCTTATCAAGACGAATTTTAAGGTTTCTATTTTCCCTCTCGCGAATTAGTGATAACTTTATTTTGCTATTAAACACAGAACAAACTCAATAATTTCCTATCACTAGTGCCTAAGATCTTAGCTAAACTACCCTTGAGTTATTACTGCTTCTAATACCGTTGCACCTGCTACTTACATCACTGAATGAAACTGACAGAGAAAAATGCCACACCAAGTAGATGTGAATGCAGTGCTTTGCAAATTGCAGGGGGGATTCGCATGTGCAAGTTATGAAAATGATTAAAATTTGTCAGTCACAGGAACCGTGCGCGTGATATAGACAAACATCATAGAAAGCTGTCATTCAAGACTTCGTCCCGGCTGTAAGAAGTGTGTGTTTTTGCTGTTACTGTATCTGGTGATGCCTTTAAGAAGCCGTCGTACGCAATTTCGTCAAACGATGCGTTCAAGAGAGTTTCATTGTAGGTTTTCGTACCGCCGCATAGTGGTCCCAATACAGTAATCATGGTGCAAAAAATCACAAAATCGAACTATTTTTTTTTATTTCAAACCTTTCTTAAGTTGTTCTATAGGATATGGTAGGAATGTGCGCAAGTTGTTTTTAAATTTTAATGCCACTGTTTTACCACTGTGATTGATCAAACATGACAGCTTTTATGGTTTCCACTCTTGACAGTATTCTTCTCTCGTACATCTGACTTTACTTCTAGGGCGTGATTTTTCGCAGCTGAGATCAATTAGTATATTTTTAAACTATATCAAATGACCTATATAATTATCCCTAAACATATGTCATATCTCAATATTTAAAGAAATGAGATACTTCTAAAGTTAGACCTATTTTTTAGTAATATTTCAAACATTAGGGAAGGTTTTAAACAAAAAGGCCACAAAAGGTCAAGCAGTTATTTATGCCAGATAGTAAACTATGGATAGCTGTAACATTATTCATCAAGTTTAGCTGCCACAATCTGCCACCAGAGAATACAGAGCAGAAAGACTGAGAAAATCCAGCGCGTTACCTAACCGCCTTTGGAAGGGCTGGAGGTCATTGCACCCTCTCCTCTACAACTTTTGTTCAGTCAACCCGTCCAAAACAGTCATTTTGATATTGCCATCTACCTCCTAAACATTTACTGCAGTGCTAGTGTTCAATTGTAAAGAGAACAAAATATTTGAGAACAAATTTCGTTTTGGCGAGTTAAGTCTATTTCAAATTTTTTCACCGCATTTTTAGTGCATGCCTTATAAGTTATTCGTGGCTTAGAGAGTTGAATTCATATTAATTGTTTATATCTGGGGGCACGGCAGTGCCCCCGCCAAGACGAGCCGAAGGCAGGAAGGGCACTACGTACCTTTTCTGGAAGTGTTTCGTCGTATTTTCGAACCCTCATAGCTTCGGCCTAGATAATACTAGAGAGCTCAAATTTTCAGGATATGATGCAGTTACCAGACTAATGAAATACGCTAAGTTTCATTTATTTAGCTTTTATACTTTGGATTTTATTAATACCTAAAATACGTCGATTCCGTCACTCACTCACTGACTGACTGACTGACTGACTCATGATCATCAAAACCTCTAGGGTACTTCCTGAAGTCCTAGAAAGCTGAAATTTGGTATGCAGGTTAGGATTAGCACACAAACAACAAAAAAATTAAGAAATCCGTAACTTTCACATTCCAACCCCTCATAAAGGGGGGGTCTGGTTATGTATTATCGAACCCTCATAGCTTCGGCCTGGATAATACTAGAGAGCTCAAATTTTCAGGATAAGATGCAGTTACCATACTAATGAAATACGCTAAGTTTCATTTATCTAGCTTTTATACTTTGGATTTTATTAAGATCTGAAATACGTCGTACCCTCAATGCTTCGGCCTAAATAATACTGTGTAATAATGTGATTTCTTCCAAAGTGCAAACAGCTCGTATATACAAGTTGACCAATAGAAAAACAGAAAAGTAGGGTATTGAAAAAAAATCCATTTTCTAAATAATCTTAAAACTAAATTTAGTTGTAATAGATAATCCCACCCAAAACATTTCATGTAAAATAAGTTGCCAAGATTCACATGCTCATAACGCTTTCACTGTTAAAAAGTTATCAGATCTCATCTTACAAAAAGAAATGAAATCCCACCCAAAACATTTCATGTAAAATAAGGGGATGCCAAGACTCGCATGCTCATAACGCTTTCACTGTTAAAAAGTTATCAGATCTCATCCTACAAAAAGAAATGAAATCCCACCGAAAACACTTCGTGTAAAATAAGTTGCCAAGACTCACATGTCATAATGCTTTCACTGTTAAAAAGATATGAGATCTCATGTAGAGCCAAGCCCCTAACTCAACGAGGCCTAACTCTACAAGCCCCAACGCTAAAAACCCTATATCTTGGTCAAAAAGTATGGCTTGGCCGTTTCATGGAACTATTTCATCTCACCCAAAACATTTCATGTAAAATACGTTGCCAAGATGCTCATAACGCTTTCACTGTTAAAAAGTTATCAGATCTCATCTAGAGCCAAGCCCCTCACTCTACAAGGGGGCCTAACTCTAAAAACCCTACTATCTTGGTCAAAACGTGTGCCTTGGCATACTCCATATCCTTTACATAACTCCATGGGATTGTCTGTGTGACAGCCACGAAACGGCCAAGGCATACTTTTTGACCAAGATATAGGGTTTTTAGAGTTGGGGCTTGTAGAGTTAGGCCTCGTTGAGTTAGGGGCTTGGCTCTACATGAGATCTCATATCTTTTTAACAGTGAAAGCATTATGACATGTGAGTCTTGGCAACTTATTTTACACGAAGTGTTTTGGCTGGGATTAGGTAATCGAAAAGTACAATTACTGGTTTTGTTTCAGATAATTCAAGACATGCCGACAAGAAGACAATTAGAAGTTCTGATATCTTCTTCAAAAACATTTGAAGTCTTTTATAACCGGGTGCTAAATGAATGTAACTTACCGAAAGAAGACGAATTAAAAAACATTTTATACGAGTTTTATAAAAAATATGTTGAAAGATGGAAAAAATCTAATCGTACAAAATCCAGATTCGAACAAGCTAACTCGTCATGGTTAGATGTAGAATTAATTTTTCCTGCCACTCCACAGTCTAGTGGTGCGAATGTCGCTGTTGCCCAGTCCAGCTCCAAAAAACGCTGTCGCTAAAGAAAGAGTTTTCAGAAGCACATGAACGTACAAAAAAAAATTGTAAAGAGTCAAAATTCGGTCGCCATATTGGATCCGCCATTTTGAATTTTGGACAAAGGATGTCAGATTCGAAATCAGCGACCTCCAAAACCCCTGTAAACCAAATTTCAGGCTAGTACTCCCAAAAATAGGGGCAGGAGGATTTTTTGCACCATGATTACTGAATCGGGCCCACTGTGCGCCGGTTGGTTCTTGTGCTGTATTGCGGAAGAAATGCAACATGATGACATAACCGTCCGTCGGTCGCATTTGGAGTCAGTGGTCTCAGGAAGGAAATGTGAACCGTCGGAGACGGACGTCATAGCGTACAGATCGTTGCAGCTGGCGTCATGCCGTAGCACACTCACAATCCAAGACTGGCGACATTTTGCAAAGTGTATAGGGGGACGCTCCAATATAAATATGGACAGTGTCAGACGATTATGTTGCGATAGGTTTCTTGTCCAGCCGTCCGTTGCGAAGGCTACCCTTAACAGCGAGCCATCGTCGTCATCGTTAGAATGGTGTCGCACCAGAGCGGCGTTGGGTGCAGAATGGAACAGTGTAGTGTTCAGCGACGAATCCTCTTTCTCTCTCACCAATGATGATTACCACGTGAGTGTCTGGAGGTGACGTGGCCGTCGGGCGCATTCCTCTGCCCATCAATGTGGATTCATGGCTTAGGGGTGGTATCAGCGGAAACAGTCGCTCACCTCTAGCATCACGAGCACTTTAACAGCACGCCACTGTGTTGATGTGCTGCGGCCCGTGGCACTACCATATCTGTAGGGCGTCCCAATCCTAATATTTCATCTGGATAACGGCCAGTCAGATACAGCTTGGATCAGCCTACATGCCTGGCAAAGTGTGCAGATGTTTCCTTGGCAAGCCTTATCACCCGATCTCTCACCAAACGAGAATCTGTGAAATGTCGATTGAATACCTCCCACTCCCACGAAAGGAAGATGAACTGTGGACTCAGATCAACACCCCATGGTCAACACCCCAGGACATGATTCGGACACTCATCGAATCGATGCCACGTCTGGTTCGGCAATGTATCGCCAAAATAGAGGTCCCACTTCTTACTTTAGGGCACTGGAGACTTGTCTGTATCAGAAAATTAAATCATTTGTTCTGCAGCTGTTAGGCTATCTATGCAAGCAGTTTGGTCTGTTTTTGGTACATTCCTTTATGTAGCATTTTCTCTGTCAGGCAGTTTAATCCAATTTCAAAAACGAAGGACAGCTTTTCCGATCCCTCTAGAATGACCTCCAAATCCTTTGCTAAAACTGCTGTTGTTGATTTCCTTAAAATGTGGTTTTATTTAAGATCCAATTTAAAATATGAGGATGATTATTTTCCTCCCCAACCCTAATCCTGTAGTGAGAAATTAACGTCACGCAATGGATTGTTGAATCTAATAACAATAATGAGCAGAAATCTCTTAATGTTAAAGAAGACATCAATTTTCACATGACTTCTTAGTTGGAACAAAAACAGCACCGATTATTGAACACTTTACATCGTAAATAGAGTTAGTCAAATTATTTCAAAAATAAGTAACATAGCGAGATTTTCGCAACGGTTACGATAAAGAAGTGGCGATAGTAAATGTCTTTTGTCAGATCCTAAAAGTTTTACGTATGACATTGCAGAGTCCAAATAGGACCTCTTAAATTCAATGGACCCTAGTGCAATGCTTCGAACGCATTCCGTTTCGTTTGACCCAGTTCCTATTTTGGGCGCGAATATGAAACCACTGGTCTAATGGTCTGTACTTAGACGGAGAGTTGAATAAATTAAAAAAGTAATTATTAACACTAAAATAAGTTTTCTACTAAGAGCACGTTAGGGAAATCATTACTTCCATTAGATCTAATAATTGCTTTTTGTTTTTGATTAGGGGCTGACGATGGAAGCGACCTCTCAGGATTCACAAAGCGAATCAAATATTGTAGAAGCTAAAATAATCGATCAGATCGAATATTTTTTTGGAGACAATAATCTCACTTACAACCGTTCTTTTAAGAAGATTCTACTACGAAATGACGGTTGGATATCTTTAGCAGATTTAATGATGTACACTGGACTGGAAACCATCTGCGCAGACTACAATGTTATATTTGACGTTCTTCGGAAGTCCTTGAATCACTTGGTAGAGGTCAGTGAAAATGGTCAGAAGGTTCGCCGATCACTGCGAAGCCTATACCTGAAGAGGATCCAGACCTTTGGGACGAAATCCAAGAGCGGTCAGTGTTCGTGAAAGGTTTTCCACTCAACACTACTTTATGGGAATTACGGGATTTCTTTGGTCAATATGGCGGTCAGTTCGTCTACATGAGGCGCAAGATGCTACATAAAAAGCAGTTGTTCGTAGGTTCTGTCTACGTACATTTTGTAACTAAAAAGAAAGCATTAGAATTCATTTCCAATCCTAAGATTAAATATTGTGGAAGGGAGTTAGAATACAAGATACAAATGCGAAACAAAGGCAAGAAACGGGACCTAGCCTTGGAAGGAACAGAAGCAAATGAAAATGCACAGAAGAAGCAGAAAACAGACGATGAAATGTCTGGAATCGAGGCTAAATTAATATCATTGAAGATATCACAACACTTGGAAGAAAATTGAGAAACAAATATTTTGGAGAAAGAAGCTTGAAATGATATGAAAGGTCAAACCTTAACTACTAAATGCTGAACGTTAGTCGAAATTACATGGGGAAGCAAAAGTTAAATCTACTTGGGCCTATCTTCTTACGAATTAGTCGTTTTTTATCGATCATTAATATATAATTATAATTTCGATGACTTTCTTCAAGATTCGTTACAGTATTATTTAATTACTATTGTTTTACAATTGATTGATTTGTTTTTTTGTTTGTTTTAATTATTGTTCCGTTGGTGTTTATAAAGTTTCTGGAAGTATGAAGGAAACTAATTGAGGATTGAATTTCTTTTTGTCGGTTTCAAAACGTTATTTGTTTTTCTATAGTTAATATTTCCAAGGAATGGTTCATGTCTTTACACAAGTGCATTTACATTTTTACTTGTTAATGTATTGCAAATTAAATAAATTGTTCGTTTTAAATAATTGGAAGGTTTCTTTCATTTTATTTAACTAAATAGTTACTTGTAATCATAAAATATTTTGAATTATAGCTACATTTTCACTGATCTTACAATACGACACAATATGCCAGGTAGGCTCCTTATAATAGCATCCAGAAAAACCAAATTATGTGTATTTGCAGAGGAGTAACTTAAATGGACTTCCGACTCTTAACTTTTAACTTTTTTAAATTTCCTGTCATGTGATCGCATATGCAGAATTTGGTAGAAATTTCACCTGTGGAATTAGCGATAATTTTTTTTTTGTAAACGAAACCATTCATAAATACAGCATGGCCCAATGAACAGAAAACGCTGCAGCCGAATGAATAATCAACGATGGTTGTTGACGAATACGTTTTCAATGTGATCTCCTTGGCGCTCTAAGCAGTACTCGTTGCGATTGCTTAGGTTGTCCACCATCTCCCGGAAGAGAAGTTGTTCCAGTCCCTTAAGAGTTGTCACAATCTTTTGCCGCAGCTCAGCAAAGTTTGCCGGAGGTTGTACTTGAAAAAGCATTTCCTTCAGTATTTCCCCAAACGTAAGCATCAGGTGGAATTAAATCAGGGGACTGTGAGAGCTAAGGAATGTTTTCTCCACGGGATATCACGTGATTTCTGAAGGTGTCGTGAAGAAACCTAAGTGATTCCCTCGCCGTATGATACGTAGAAACCAGTGAGAATGAAGACGTAGGTGTCGTGCTCGGCAGAAACGTTGTAGATCTCTGAGAAACTGGGTGATTACCTGTTCTCTATAATGACCTGATTTACAGACACCGGATAGTTCGGTTCTGAAGGAGGAGTGGATCATGATACTACATAGATCCTTTTTTTTTTTTTAGGGATTCCCCACGCCGGGATGAGAATATCTCGATATTTCGGCCTGGTGCCTCGAGCCTTCTTCAGGAGATCAATTACATCAAGGTGGGCGCAAATCTAACAATCTTACATTGTTACTTTCTGGGATAAGAAGGCCCGAGGCACCTGGCCGAAATATCGAGATATTCTCATTCCGGACTGGGGAAATCCCTCAAAAAAAATAAATAAAAAAGGATCTATATAGTCACTGGACCTCAATGAAGTACGGACCAATGATGCCGTTTCCAGAGACCGCACAGAGACCGCACAGAGACCCGTTCACTGTGGATGGTGTTTCAATAATCATGTCTGGTCGGGCGAAACCAAGAAATCGGGTTGTTTGTTTATTGATAAACCGTTCATATGAACATGACACTCATCCGAAAACCAAACATTAACTAAAAATTCGGGATCGTCATACACCATTACTAGCATGCAAGCACAGTACACGACTTTTGCTTCTTTATCATTGGATTTCAATGGTTGGCCAGTAAAGTAAATGAAAGGTTTCAACTTCTCAGTTTAACTATTAAATATTATCTATATTTATCAGATTATAAAATTGTAAAATTTGTTTCTGCTTTAATTTTGATTAATTTCATTCCAATATTTACTGGAGTTCCCGAAAATTAAAAAAATAGTCTCAAGTTGTTTTACTATTCAACTAGCAATCATTAGATAGATTGCAAATAAATAAAAAAGCTTTCAAACTCAGTTTCATTAACAATTTCCACCTGATTAATGCCAATATTTGGAAATATGCAAAGCTGTCATTACTGATATCAATGCTAAGAAACGTAAACAATGGTACAGAAAACATCAAAACTGAAACCCGACCAATCGTCTTTGTTTGTTGGCCACTAAAAGAAAAGTCTATGAAGAAAGATGTCTGACAGAACTAGAACGTTGTAAATGTTTGGTTCGAGTTGTTGCATGAAGACAGATTTGTGATTGTCTGGGCTGCTATATGATATTAAGGGTCTTCAGTCATTCTGAAGGATAATGTGTCTGACATTTATACAAATGACGAATATTTACATTATTTGTTCTATCCCTGTGTATATTCCAATCTGAGTAATTGAATATCTGAGTAAGAGGCTTAAAAAGACGGGCCGCTTAGAAATGTCATCAAAGGTGAAGTTTATCGTTTAATAAAAGATGTTAAGAAGTTTCTGTAAGTTTGATTTTTCTTGTAGAATTAATTAAATATTTTTTTAATTTCTATTTATCTGTAAAAACAATAATAAGAGGAAGATCCACGAGCTTTTTCCTGGAGAAAGAGATTATTACAAATTAAATGAATAAATCCCTGAGCAAATGTTTGCTGCGCTCGGGTTACAAAAAAGAGTTCTGATGTGGATGACGAAGCTATTATAATCATTTGAAACTTTTCCAGTTGGGAAAAAGTCCAATGGTACTTACAAATTAATGTTATTTTCCTATTTTGTAACTCGATAAGACATAGATATGAAATTAATTTCGAAATCGGAGAATATAAGACTTCTCATCCCTTTCTATCCTTCTCCACATCCCTATCACTTCAAACCTTTCCCAGTTGGTAAAAAATCACTTGATGATTACAAAATAATGTGATATTCTGTTTTGTAATCTCAAAATCCCGGAATGTACTCTTCAATAAAGTTTGTATCCCCTCCCCTCCGCGTTTACACCACTTAGGATGGAAATATCGAAAATTTGTCAATATGTATGTTTTAAATTTTGACAAAGAACACTCATGCGAAATTCCGTATTTCCATCGAAAGCGATTACGGAGATATGCTCCTTCAAGAAAGTTTGTCCCCCTGTTTACACCCCTTAGTCCGGATCCGGGTTTTCTTCGTTCTGAACCTCATTCATTTGGACTGCACAAATGAATTTTTTCAATGTTGTAACAAAAGATAGGGAAGTCTACAATTATATAAAGAATGAAAATGAAAATTTGCTAAGCGTCAGGTGATCAGCCACTAGAAGAATCTTCAGGATTGGTCCAAATTTCCGACAATCATTGAGTGTTGGAAAGGGAGACATCTGGTTCTGATCAATGCAATCACAAACCACTGGCAACAGCAAACGTAAACATACACATCCCAAGTTCAAATTTAAATTTTGAGAATTTTAGGTCCATTCCTAAAAAGAGTAAATGGTTTGAAATTACTTGAGTCATGATCCTAAGTAGAACGTGAATTTTAGCTTATTTTTTTTTATCTTAAAATGATTGGAGAGGGGATAAGATTTTGTTTCGGAATTAGAAGAAGGCGCGTGGTTGAAAAGATTTAGAACTACTGCTGGACAGTAAACCGATCTATCGTTAAGTTTTAAGTCCTTTTGGCGTTAATTCGATGCCTAGGAGTAGCCAGGAATGGGAGATTATGATGTAATCGTTCAACAAAAAATAAAAAAAAAACTTCATCTCCTTTGGAGGGGGGGAGTTACAGATAAAACGATGAACTTTCCAACCAAAAACAAAGCAGGTCCAAAATTCTCAATTTCTTCCATTTCGGGATGCAAGGGAGGGAGGGAATCTAATCCCTATTTCAAGGGTTCACTTGTGATTTCAGATTTTAGCAAAAAGATTATCCTGCGTCTTCATTATGTAAATCAAATCAAATTAGTAAAATATAATTAAAAATAAAAAGTCTAACAACAGTTTGACACAGTGAGGAGAAAAGAATACATCGAAATCAGAAACATTTCAAAAAAGTAATATTGAGACAATGAATGATACATTTCTCTTTTATTGGTTAAATAAAGCCCATTGATTTGTTTTCTATTTTATTTATTTAGTACTAGCTGTACCCGGCATGCGTTGCAATGCCACTCAAAGAAAGAAAGGGCTCGTGAGAAGGGGCCGTAAATATAAAGTCCCAGTGTCGATCGGGGGTGGGACACTTAGGCCCCTGTGTCGCCATCCCCACCCAAGTGTGGTGGACCTGTCCCCGTAGGAGAGTGAAGTTTTCCCTTTTTGCAATAGACTTGGGGGGGGGGGGCCGAGAAAGGGCCCTAAATATAAGGTCCCGGTGTTGGTCGGGGGTGGGACACTTAGGCCCTTGTGTCGTATCCCCCCCATTCAAATGTGGTGTCCCTGCCCCCATAGGATAGTGAAGTTTTCCCTTTTTGCAATTGACTTGGGGAGGGGGGGAGGCGAGAAAGGGCCGTAAATATAAGGTCCCGATGTCGGTCGGGGTGGGACACTTCAGCCTTTGTGTTGGCTTCCTCCCACCCAAGTGTGGTGTCACTGCCCCCCCATAGGAGAGCGAATTTTTCTCTTTACACAATATTTGTGTAGTTCTTATTTTGAACAACACGTGGATATTGGGTTTTTCAGGGCTTTTACCACCTTTCAACCCCTTTGGGGGGGGGGGGTCCGGGTTCTAAGGTAGCCTATCTTTTCCGCAGTTTTCTAAAGAGTAATTCTGCAAAGTTTGGTCCAGATAGGTCAAAGGGCCTAGGAGCGTATAAAGGACAAAGGGACAAAGAGACAAAGAAACAAAGAAAGAAAGATACATTCATTTTTATATATATAGACTAGCTGTACCCGGCATGCGTTGCAATGCCACTCAACGAAAGAAAGGGCTCGTGAGAAGGGGCCGTAAATAGAAGGTCCCAGTGTCGATCGGGTGTGGGACACTTAGGCCCCTGTGTCGCCATCCCCACCAAAGTATGGTTGACCTGTCCCCCATAGGAGAGCGAATTTTTCTCTTTTTCCAATTGACTTAGGGGCCCCGAGAAAGGGCCCTAAATATAAGGTCCCTGTGTTGGTCGGGGGTGGGACACTTAGGCCCTTGTGTCGTATCCCCCCCATTCGAGTGTGGTGTTCCTGCCTCCCATAGGAAAGCGAATTTTTCCTTATTTGCAATTGACTTGGGGGGCCCGAGAAGGGGGCCTAAATATAAGGTCCCGGTGCTGGTCGGGGGTGGGACACTTCAGCCTTTGTGCTGGCTTCCTCCCACCCAAGTGTGGTGTCCCTGCCCCAAATATGAGAGCGAATTTTTCCCCTTTTTGCAATTGACTTGGGGGGCCCGAGAAGGGGCCTAAATATAAGGTCCCGGTGTCGATCGGGGGTGGGACACTTAGGCCCATGTGTCGCCATTCCCTCACCCAAGTGGGGTGTCCCTGCCCCCTATTGGAGAGCGAATTTTTCCTTATTTGCAATTGAATTGGGGGCCCGAGAAGGGGCCCTAAATATAAGGTCCCGGTGTCGGTCGGGGGTGGAACACTTCAACCTTTGTGCTGGCTTCCTCCCACCCAAGTGTGATGTCCCTGCCCCGAATAGGAGAGCTATTTTTCCTTTTTTTGCAATTGACTTGGGGGCCCGAGAAGGGGCCCTAAATATAAGGTCCCGGTGTCGGTCGGGGTGGGACACTTCAGCCTTTGTGTTGGCTTCCTCCAACCCAAATGTGGTGTCTTTGCCCCCCATAGGAGAGCGAATTTTTCACTTTACACAATATTTGTGTAGTTCTTATTTTGACCACCAGGTGGATATTGGGTTTTTCAGGGCTTTTACCCCTTTTCAACCCCTTTGGGGGGGGGGGGTCCGGGTTCTAAGATAGCCAATCTTTTCCGCAGTGTCCTAAAGAGTAATTCTGCAAAGTTTGGTCCAGATAGGTCAAAGGGCCTAGGAGCGTATAAAGGACAAAGAGACAAAGAAACAAAGAAAGAAAGATACATTCATTTTTATATATATAGATTTGCCGAAATTTTCCTGTTTTAAAATATAACCATAAATACTTCTATGGTTATTAGGGAAGTAATTTTAATACTACAGTTTGCGGGAAAAAAGTAATTTAATTTAATTAATTTTTTTTTTTCATTTGTTGGTAGGGGTTGAAAATGGAAGAAATATGAATTTGGGCCCTATTTTGTTTTTAGAAGGTCATCGTTTATTTTGAAGCCTCACCCTCAAACAGAAACAAACAGAACTTTTAGTTATGTATTATTTATTTATTTATTTATTTATTTATTTATTTATTTATTTATTTATTTATTTTTGAACAGCTAATACAATCCTTTTCCAATTACAAAGAACTTTTAACGTGCAAGTTATAAATTAATTAATAAACCAAAAGGCACCAACGTAAACAAAAGATTTCGCCTGTGAGCTATCAATAGTGGGAGTGTGGGACAGCCGTTTCGTCCTTTTTATGGACTCATCATCACACAAACCCACTTGGTTTCGCGATCAGTCACACAAACAGAGGGTTTGTGTGGCTGATGAGTCCATAAAGAGGACGAAACGGCCGTCCCACACTCCCATTGTTGATAGCTGAGAGGCGAAATCTTTTGTTTACTGTGGTTTATTGATTAATCCTCTTCCAAATTTATAGGTAAGCTAGAATTGACTGGAGCTTTTATATTGTCGAAAATTAGGGTTTGTATAGTTAGTAAATCGAAGTATTCAAATTATTCTACAATTAGTTGCATTGGACCAATTAAAAAAAAAAAATAAAAAAAAAAACCGCTGTTCTGTAAGTGCTTTTAAAAACTTCCAGACTTTTTAAAATTCAGCTAGTTCAACTAACATGAGATTTGTATCGTGGGTTGCATAAAGCTATATCCCACCCGCCTCTCAATCACACCAAACCTCAATGAACATGTGATAATGCCGGTGTTAACTATCATTTTCATATACAGTAAAAATCCCCGGTTAACAGAACTCAAGAAGGGGGGGGGGGCGTTTCGGATAACAATTTTTTCGATTAAGCCATGAACATCAAATACAGCTAAAGTATTTTATATTGTAATTACACTACGTATTTTTGAAAGGTTTTGAAGGTCAAACGAATTCAAAAATCTTTTTTTATGCTTCACTGATATTCTTTATTAAAGTTAAAATAACACTTTTAAGATTACAGTAGACTTCATCAATATACAGTATTCTGTACTTAATAGTTTGTAGCCTATGAATTACTCATATAAAAACTCAGTAATTTTTGTTTATTTCTTGCGTCCTTCCCAATGTTTTCGAGCAGCAATGTCCGCCACACTCGCCCTCGAATTATTTCCGTGTAGTACAATTGCATTTGCGATTTTCGGAGGCGTTTCAGATACCCAGGTTTCGGTTGACCCGAGTTCGGTTAACCGGGGTTTTACTGTATTTAGAATGGCAAAAAAAAAAAAAAATCTATAAAAATCTGCATTAATAATAAAGATCTGTATAATTCTTTGCCTGTAAATTTCTTCGCCTTTTAATAACTTATTCTTCGCTTGATTTTGTAGTAATTGAAGACAATAGTAAGATTCCCCATCCCATATAATATCCAAAAGTAAGGGTTTCCTTACGAGGGGTCTCCACATTTTGGTCATAGCCATTCTTTTTGATACTTTTTCTATTCAACCAGGCCTGGTTAGAGGCCTTTCTGTATCTCGTGCATAAAAACACTTCTGAGCTTAAAGATAGAAAGGATTGACTGAAAGTCTCAATTTTAAAATATTCTATTTTCATAAAATAATCATGGCCGATCTCGTTCTCAAGTGGACAAATGCATGGAAAATAACTTTAATGTAAAGTTTCCATACTTTTTTAGTAGATCTTTCCTTCTACTATTAAATATTCTAAACATCTCACCAAATTTAAATGTAAAAAAAAAAACAAATATGAAAGAAAATGGATCAATAAGTCCAAAACAGAAAGATGAAATTATGAAAAATTCTTGCAGAACACCCACAATGGAGGGAAGAGTAAAGACCCATAAAACTGATACTCCAGTAAGACCAATAATAAACGCCTATGGTTCTCCTGTACATAATTTGGCCAAATTCATCAACAAAATTGTAAGAAACTTCAATCTTCCAAAAGAAGAATTAATAGTAAAAAACTCAAAAGACTTGATTCAAAAAATAGCACATCTATTTAATAATAAGAAGAAATTTCATATGTATTCCCTGGATATAAATGACATGTATACCAACATTCCAGTGGATGAGACATTATCCATAGTAGAAAGCATGGCATTTAAGAATAAAGAATGGCTCATGAAACAAAAATTGGATAATAATGATTTGATGAGTACAATTGAATTAATCACTAAGAACGCATATTTCAAACATAGAGATAAAATATATCAACAGGTAAAAGGATTCCCAATGGGATCTCCATTGTCAGGAACCTTGTGTGATATATTTTTGAATTTTTGGGAGTGCAAATTACTGGAAAAGACGAAATATAAATTTGAATATTACAGATATGCGGACGATATCTTAATAATCTGGTACGGGACCGATAGACAATTCGACAAGTTTTTCTCAGAAATTAACAAGATTACTAATGAAATCAAGTTTAAAGTAGAAAAGGAAGTGGACAATAGTCTAAATTTTTTGGATATATGCTTAACTAGAAATGAGAATAAGATAATTATGAAACATTATACAAAAAAATACAAAAGTGAACACATACTAAATTATGAATCAGGACATGAAATAAACATAAAAAGAAACATAATTGAAAGCTATATGCAAAGAATTGACGTCAACACGAGTAGTGAAGATGAATTCAATAGTGAAATTATGAATATGAAAAGAATCCTTAGTAAAAATGGGTACAAGGAGAAATTCATAAATAAAACTATAAAGCAATACCACACATTGAAAATTAAAGAGTTAACAACAAATAACAACAGAAGATATTTCATACCATACTTAAACAAAAATAGTCTGGCTTTAAAAGAAATTTGCAAAAGTTTTGGTTTCAATATTGGATTTGAATATAACAACAAACTGAAAAACATTTTATGTTGCAAATTGAATAGTAGTGTTAAAAAACATGAAATGGGTATAATTTACAAAATAGAATGCAAGAATTGCGGTTTATTCTATTTGGGCGAGAGTAAAAGAACAGTGAAGGAACGAATGACGGAACATGGTACCAGCATTAGGAACAAGTACATTGAAAAATCAGAAGTGGCAGAACATTGTGTGAACAGAAATCATTGTATTAACAACGAGATACAAATTTTATATATTGAAAGAGACACCAAAATAAGAAAGATAATAGAAAGCATGTGTATCCGGAACACAAAAAGAAAAAACATGAATAGATGGTAGGGAAATAGAGAAATTTTTCACAAGATTAGCTAAAAGTTTTGTAGATAAAATATGCACAAAATGTAATAATAAGGTTACAATCAAAGAACTAAATTGTTAAGCCATGTCGTATATTATTGTTAAAGAAACAAAGATTGAAGCTAAACGATATTATTTATATTTTCTCGAGGAATTTAATGTAACTTAGAGTATTGTTCTTCAAATTATTGTTATTTTAGGCTTGAGAAAGAAAAGACGCAATTTTTCGAAAATTTGCTTTTAAGATTAAATGTAGTTTTTTTTTACATTTAAATTTGGTGAGATGTTTAAAATAACTTTAATGTTAGTAGACGTCCGGAAGCATCGTATATGTAACGTGATTACAGTTTATGAATGGAAACCAGAAATGTATTTATTCAAAAAACCGCATGACTTCAAGTAAACTATAAGCTAAAACGAAAAATAAATTAAAGTTTACATTCTAACAAATACATAGAATACAATATTTACACTACTAAACAATTTCTCTATCTACAATAGTTTTTATGGTTTTACAGTTTGAAATGCTTCCTTTTATAAAAGAATTCTGATGAATTGATCATATAACAATACGCCTGTTGCCTGGCAACGCTTCCATCGTTGTGAACGTACGCACGCACAGACACACACACACTTTTATTTTTTTAATAATACAGCTTAGAATTACTAAGAATGAATAAGTTTTGCAACTGATAACATTGTTATTACTTTACAATAATAAGATTTGAAATTAAAAGAGAACTGCATGTGTAATTGTTAATCTGTTTTTAGGCTGAAAAACTGTCCTTCAGTCTTCTCTTGTTCTTTTTCCCAGTTTTTTATTTCCATCGAAGTTTAGAAAAAGTAAATACAGACAATTAAAAACCATCAAGAAAATAAATTGAAAAGCATCCTAATTTATCAGGCATTTAATTAATTTCAATTAGGTAAGATATTGTAATGATTTTTATTCACTGAATGTATATTTGCATTTATGTTTTTATAACAGCATTATTTATTCATTGTATATTCTTAGTTATCTTACGTTTATAATTGTATTTATCCTTAATCAGCATTTGTTCTATTATCAATTGTGTATTCAAATTTTTACTGTTCGTAATTTAATTCCATTATTTTATTCAAATTTACCGTTGCTTGTTTTCTCTGATTCGTTATTATTTAAAAAGACATTTAAATATCAGTTAAAACCCACGTATAATTTAAATCCTCCAATCAATTTATAGATCACAGCAACCAATCAAAGCC
>JAFIDM010097426.1:142857-199977 GCA_023159025.1 Thereuonema tuberculata | reverse complement strand
TTTAAATCCTCCAATCAATTTATAGATCACAGCAACCAATCAAAGCCTTTGTACTTAAACTATTTAAATCCCTGCAGCAAAAGAGTAAACAGGGAGTTCTTGCCAGATCTTATTCGAGTGTAATCGTCTAATTTCACGAACCAAACATTCACCATGTAACTGTAATTCATTCATTTTTTTCTCCAAATTTTATTCGAGAATTCTACGATGGTTAAATTTAGTTCTAGGGTTACAACGATGGAATCGAATCAAAGCATTGTCCATTTGATGTTGATTTTGAAGCTTCGTTTCAAAGAGAAAATAACATTTAATATTCCGACTTCCATCGTTAATAATATGAAAAGGATAACAAGGGGAATATCGTTTCATTGGACAATTTTCGTTAAAGATATAGAAAGACTGCCTTCAATGCTGTGCCAGTATAAGGATAATAAACTTTATCTGTTTATACATTCTTTCTTTTATAACTATAAAAAGTGTTTTTTTTTTTTTTTATTTTCCACTCATTTATTTGCATGTATTGATTTCTGAAAATCTTGTTTTTCTCACCGAATCCTACAGCAATTCATGAAAATATTTCATGAATATAAATATTTCAGTGTTCTTTTTGTTTGTTTTTTTTTGAAAAATTCCCACTCCGCCTAAGTCGTCACTTCGCTTATGTCGTCAAAAATGTTTGGTCCCTTGAGTGACGACTTAACGAGGTTTTACTTAATTTAAAAATTATAGGGAAAATCTCACTTGACGGGGAGAGGGGGTCCCACCATATCTTACCAAATCTCACCAAGGGGGAGGGGGGCCTCCAAATTTTTTAATTTGGATCGAAAAACCAAAAGAAAACAAAAAAAAAGAAGGAGAGTTTAAATCTCTTTTTAAATGTAATTCCTCTGTAGTAAATGTCTTTTGTCAGATCTCAAAAGTTTTACGTGTGACATTGCAGAGTCCAAATAGAACCTCTTCAATTCTATGGATCTTAGTGCAATGCTTCGAACTCTTTCAGTTTCGTTTGACCCAGTTCCTATTTTTGGCGCGAATATGAGACCACTGGTTTAATGGTCTGTACTTGGCCGCGCGGTTGGCGTTGTCGCTATGACATCGGCCTTTCACCTCTGAGTACCGGGTTCGGTTCTCATGTGGGTTTCGTGATGGTGGACGATCCGCGCTGGGCAGGTTTTCTCGGGGTTCTCCCGTTTCCCTTGCACTTCTCCCACCATACTTTCTCAGTCTTTCTCTCCATTTGTCCATATTTTCGTGGGATACTACAATATACCTCCGGTCGCAGTGCTTGGCTTCTCTGCCACCCACCTTCATAACATAACAAAACATAATGATTAGTATTTACATGGAGAATTGAGTAAATTAAATAATTATTAAAACTAAAATAAGTTTTCTACTAAGAGCACGTTACGGAAATCATTACTTCCATTAGATCTAATAATTGCTTTTTGTTTTTGATTAGGGGCTGACGATGGAAGGGACCTCTAAGGATCCACAAAGCAAAGCAAATATTGCAGAAGCTAAAATAATAAATCAGATCGAGTATTTTTTTGGAGATTACAATCTCACTTATAACCGTACCTTAAGGAAGTATCTACTACGAGAAGGCGGTTGGATATTTTTGAAGGACTTAGTACTGTACAATGGATTGGAAACCATCTGCGCAGACTTCGTTGTTATAGTTGGCATTCTTCGGAAGTCCTTGAAACACTTGATAGAGGTCAGTGAAAATGGTCTGAAGGTTCGTCGATCACTGCTGAAGCCCGTACCTGAAGAGAATCCAGACCTTCGGGACGAAATCGAAGAAAGGTCAGTGTTCGTGAAAGGTTTTCCACTCAACACTACTTTATGGGAATTACGGGATTTCTTTGGCCAATATGGCGGTCAGTTCATCTACATGGAGCGCAAGATGGAACAGAAAGATCGAGCGTTCACAGGTTCTGTCTACGTTCATTTTGTAACTAAAGAGAAAGCAGCGGAATTCATTTCCAAACCGAAGATTGAATATTTAGGAAGCGAGCTGCTTTATCATTTGAAGTTAGAAGCCAAGAAACCTGACCAAGCCTTGGAAGCAACAGGAACAAATGAAAACAAAAGTGAACAAATCACAAACAAAGGCAAGAAACGGGACCTAGATTTAGAAGAAACAGGAACAAATGAAAATGCACAGAAGAAGCAGAAAACAGACGATGTTTGAGGATTAAATAATAGTTGTTGAAATAGAGACTGCTATTATTGAAAGCATCATAACACTTGGAAGAAAATTAAAAACGACTACTTTGAAGAAAGAAGCTTGAAATGATACGAAAGGTCAAACCTTAACTACTAAATGCTGTAGGTTAGGCCTAAGTAGAGTTAACTTTTGAGTTCCCATTAAATTTTATTCTCTATTGGTGATTAATTTATAATTATAATTTCGATGACTTTCTTTAAGATTCGTTACAGTATTATATAATTACTATTGTTTTACAATTGATTGATTTGTTTTTTTGTTTGTTTTAATTATTGTTCCGTTGGTGTTTATAAAGTTTCTGGAAGTATTAAGGAAACTAATTGAGGATTGAATTTTTTTTTGTCGGTTTCAAAATATTATTTGTTTTTCTTTAGTTAATATTTCCAAGGAATGGTTCCATGTTTTTACACAAGTGCATTTACATTTTTACTTGTTAATGTATTGCAAATTAAATAAATTGTTCGTTTTAAATAATTGGAAGGTTTCTTTCATTTTATTTAACTAAATAGTTACTTGTAATCATAAAATATTTTGAAATATAGCTACATTTTCACTGATCTTACAATACGACACAATATGCCAGGTAGGCTCCTTATAATAGCATCCCAAAAAACCAAATTATGTGTATTTGCAGAGGAGTAACTTAAATGGACTTCCGACTCTTAACTTTTTAAAATTTCCTGTCATGTGATCGCATATGCAGAATTTGGTAGAAATTTCACCTGTGGAATTAGCGATAATTTTTTTTTGTAAACGAAACCATTCATAAATACAGCATGGCCCAATGAACAGAAAACGCTGCAGCCGAATGAATAATCAACGATGGTTGTTGATGAATACGTTTTCAATGTGATCTCCTTGGCGCTCTAAGCAGTACTCGTTGCGATTGCTGAGGTTGTCCACCATGTCCCGGAAGAGAGGTTGTTCCAGTCCCTTAAGAGTTGTCACAAACTTTTGCCGCAGCTCAGCAATGTTTGCCGGAGGTTGTACTTGAAAAAGCATTTCCTTCAGTATTTCCCCAAACGTAAGCATCAGGTGGAGTTAAATCAGTGGAATGTGAGGGGTAAGGAATGTTTGCTGCACGGGTATATCACGTGATTTCCGAAGGTGATATGAAGTAGCCGAAGTGATTCCCTTGCCGTATGATACGTATCCTCATTCAGTTGAAACCATTGGGAATGAAAATGTAGGCAGAATCGTTGGAGGTCCCTGAGAAACGGCGTGATTACCTATTCTCTACAACTCACGTGATGTCCAATCACCGGATTCAAGGAAGTTCGGAGCAATAATGCCGTTTCCAGAGACCCCATACCATATCTTCACCCGTTCACTGTGGAGTGGTTTCAATAATTATGTCTGGTCGAGTGAAATTAGGAAATCGGATTGTTTGTTTATTGATATAGCCACTCATATGAATATGACACTCATCCGAAAACCAAACGTTAATCAAAAATCCGGGACCAACATGTCACCGTTGCTGACATGAAGCAAATTACACGACTCTTGCTTCTTTATCGACAAGTTTCAATAGTTGGGCAGTCTATGTCTTGTAAGGGAACCCACCAGTGGTTTTAAATATTTGTCGAACTGATATTCGACCCATGTGCAGTTTAACTGCCGTTCGTCGGAGACTTCGTTGTGGCTCAAAAAGTCGGCCGTGATTTTCATTTGTTGTTGCTGTTACGGGACGGACGGTACTACCTTTCCGCTGTGTGAGTACACTTCCGGTTCGACAGATATTATAACCTTGTTTGTGGGTGCGGGATGGTTTAAATTCTTCCGAAATTCCTTAGCAACGTGTAGCAAGCTAGGTCCATTGCTACGGTCTGTTCCTTATGATCGAAAATAGTGCTCCACAATAAACACTTTCTCTTCGGTAGTTAAAACCATTTTCACAGCAACACTGATTAATCTCGCATCCACAATCATTCCTGTTCCGAATACAACAATCTCCTACGTGTTCATCTCGCAGTGACATCTTTCATGTGGATAAATTGTTCAGTTTCGTTTGTTTTCGGCCATACTGTACATACTAGGCATGAAAATGATAGAAAAATGAGGGTTTTTTTTTTTTTTTTTGTAGTTTTTATGAAAATTGCACATTTTCTTGGAACTATTTCGTGGGTGGCGGATGTGCACACTTTCAAGGCAAGAGGTTGTAGCGTCACTGTGAAGCAGCCAAATATATATATGGCGGAAACAATTTCTCGTTTGTAAATAAAACATGAAAAAAACAACTAACATTTTCCGTGCAGTTATAACTGTCGGTTAAGTTAAGTGAAGTATGATATTTTCTAGGATGTATTGTTTGGAAAAAACCCGAAAAAAAATACTTTCTGTTTCGGTATGATCCTTGATTTTGTGATGGTTCTAAGACCGCCATTTCCTTAGTTTGAAATGCTGCTTCGGCAAAAGTATTTCACTTACATTTTTAATCTTCGTAAAAAAATATATAACAAAACCAGACTTTTCCATCACTTTCATTCCTCGTACGTACTGATGAATCGTTTTCTTCCAAAATAAAAAATTAAAAAAAAAATTCGAAAAAAAATAGCCTTAATTTTTTAAGAATTTTTTTGTAGAATATCACCATAATTTTTGTTTTTGTTGCCACTGCACAGATTTTAATGAAATTTGGCATACTTACTCAGTTTTTTACGCTGATTTTGAAACTCAAAACCATTTTTGCCGTAGAAGCTTCGTTCACAAGTTAGCGCAGTATTTAGATTACATTTACTTTATATTTGATAGTTGATAATAAGATAATTTTTCTGATTTTTTTATGCCTGTCGTCCGACAGGCTTTGCTGTTAGTTATCTAAATTTATGAGATTATAAAATAGTAATCACAATAAAAAGGAAAAATTGCTGATTAAATTCATTGAATTGTATCAGGAGCCCAGCACAGACTAAACAACAAACAAATTGCCTTTTTTCTGATTCATTTACCGGGGAGGATTAGGTAACAGCTGTTTCGCCATTCAACTGGCTCTTCAGACCTAACCCGCCTCCCTCGATAAAGAACCAGAAAAGGCGCAAACCTATGGGAAAATCACCAATTTCATTCCAATCTTTACTGGAGTTCACGAAATAAAAAAAAAATCTCAAGTTCTTTTAGTATTCAAGTAGCAATCATTACGTAGATTGCAAATAAATAAAAAAGACTTAAAACTCAGTTTCATTAACAATTTTCACCTGATAAATGCCAATATTTATGGTGTAGCTGCAATAGCAAACCTGTCATTAATGATACCAATGCTAAGAAACGCACACAATGATACAGAAAACAAGAGAACTGAAACTCCAAGAACCGTCTATGTTTGTTGACCAGTACAAGGAGAGTCTATGTAGGAAGATGTCTGACAGAACCAGAACATTGTAAATGATTTGTAGAGCATGAAGACAGCTTTGTGATAGTCTAGGCTGCTATATGATACAGGGTCTTCAGGCATTCTGAAGGTAATGTATCGGATATTAGCACAAATAAAAAATTATTCCATTACTTGGTCTATCCCTGCGTGTATTCCAATTTGAGCAATTAAATATTTCTTTAATTGGATTTATCTACAAAAACAATATTAAGAGAAAACACCGTGAGGATTTTCCTGGAGAAAGATTATTTCATGGTTCCAACTCAAGTGATTTTATAAAATTAAAATTGAATATAAGACTTCCCAACCCCTTCCCCCTTCTCCACACCCCTTTCACTTCAAAACTTCTCTAGTTCGTATACAATCACTTGATCATTACAAATCTATATCTATCCCAAAAACCCTGTAGACATCACTTCAAGCAATTTGGAAATGCGCAAATCCTTCAAGAAAGATTCATCAGAATAATGTAAATCTTCAACACAATCTCGACATTGAGAAAACAGAAGCCGAAAGAATTATCAACTATAAGATGATACAATCTCAATTTGTACAGGTCTTGTTGATATTCAGAAACAATGTCAAGTAGTCAGTTGTCAAAAGTTCAGTGAACTGGATCAATTCCTCTTTAAACTCGTTTGCAACGTCTTCGGGGTAGGCTTGGATCAATTTGGACGCACCAGCCCTGATTTCTTCTGGGGTAAGTGTTGGCAGATGCCGAAGAAACCCAAATATACCTTTCAACTTCTTGTATGCCATCTGTTTTTTTCGACAGAACGGCAACCAAACTTCAATAATAACCAGTGAAGTTCCAATTCTGAAATTTTGAGATGACTTCGTGTACGCTTAAGCTGCTGTCTAATTATATATATCAGTATATAAAGCTTTTATCATGATTTTTCTCGGCAGATATTGAATTACAGCAAAAGGATTAAATTTATTGATTTAAAGAAAAAAGATAAGCCTATTTGGTTTATCTATTTATATTATATATCACTATACAAAGCTATTATCATAAGCTTTATTATCCGCGTGCTCAAAGATGAACCTCCCAGAATGCAATGCAGATTATAGATTGACCTTTCCTGGCTTTTCGTTAACATTCAAATGGAAGAGAAAATGGCGGTCGCTGGTTCATAGTCAACATTTCGACGAGGAAGAGTTATCAACAGTCAAGCTAGGGAAATTATTCTTAACGTTGCTCTTCGATTTCTAGAAGATGTATCGCCCAACAACGATTTGAAAAGTAAAAAGGATGCGTTGAAGGTCACTGCAGAATATACTGGAGTGAGTTTGTCTACGGTGAAGAGAATTGTACAGCCGCCGTAGCTACGAACGCCAGGGAGAAAAAGGCCTCGTTCGGCTCCAAAGAGTTCACCTGATGATTTTGATTGTTACCTCATTCGTCAAATTGTTGCTGATATGCATATCAAGAAGGAATTGCCGACAGTGAGGACGATTGTCGCCGAAGCTAGGAAACGTATTAATTTACAGGTCAGTCAACCAGCGACCGCCATTTTCTCTTCCATTTGAATGCTAACGAAAAGCCAGGAAAGGTCAATCTAAAATCTGCGTTGCATTCTGGGAGGTTCATCTTTGAGCGCGCGGATAATAAGACCGGATATTGAATTACAGCAATATATAAATACTTTCTTCGTGTCTTTGAAAGAGAAATTTTTTTAACAAATCAAACAGATAGTAAATCAATAGTGTTTTATCAACTGATTATACATTTCTCTTCGGTGAAGTGACTGTCTCTGATGAGGTTGAAGCAGACATACGAATTCATTTCTTGATATATTCAAACACCTCATTTGTAAAAATATTCTTGGGCGTTCATCAAGTTTCAAATTTTCGTCTAATTTTACTGCATGGTAATTTCATTAGATTGCTACAGTTTTTTTTCAACTCCAAATATGCTGGCTATTAGTCTCTCATTGTTCAGTATTCTGGAATGAATTTATTCCAGATTTTGTTTTTGGAAGGCCATCGTACATTTTGAAGGCTCCTCAACTAGAAACAAACAAAATTTGTAGTTATTTATTATTTATTTATTTTATTTTTTTTGTTGAACACCCAAGACAATCCTTTTCCAATAACGTGCCTGTTGTAAATTAATCAATAAAACAAAAAGCACCAAAGGAAACCAAAGATTTCGCCTCTGAGCTATCAATAGTGGGAGTGTGGGATGGCAGTTTCGTCCTCTTTATGGACTCATCAGCCACTCAAACCCTCTGTTGAAACCTCAGATCGCGAAACCAAGTAAGGGAATTCACCGCACCCGCCTGTGGGTTCCCAATAAACCAAAAGCAAAATAAAAAATCAAAACAAAAGAAAAAACTCCAACTTGTGGCCTGCGAATCCAACAGACACAAAGGAAATTGAAGAAAGTAAGACTACTGGCAAGCCACATAAATTATAAAGAGATGTTAACGTGTTATAAATTAATCAATAAACCAAAGATTTCGCCTCTGGACTAAGAAAAGTGTGAGTGTGGGACGGACATTTCGTCCTCTTTATGGACTGATCAGCCACACAAACCCTCTTGGATTCGCGATCTGAGCTTTTGACCGAGGGTTTGTGTGGCTGATGAGTCTATAAAGAGGACGAAACCACACTCCCACTGTTGATAGCTCAGAGGCGAAACCTTTTGTTTACTTTGGTGACATTTCGGTTTATTGATTAAACCTATTCCAAATTTATAGGTACGCTATAATTGACTGGAACTTTATGTTTTCGAAGATTATGGATTCTATAGTTAAAATTATGTTAGTTAGTAAATCGAAGTATTTAAATAATTCTACAATTAATTGCATTGGACCAATTACACTGTTCTACAAGGATCATTTTTCTCATATGTAAATGTGTGTGTGTCCAAAGAGTTTTCATGTGAGAAATTCAAATCTGAAATCAGAAATTCGCTATCAGGCTTAGTTTTTAGTTATACGAGGATACATGTCCGATTTAAGTGATAGTTTTTAGACATTTATTTAACTGGTGGAAACGTTTCTTATGTGACTAAATATTGATATTTTAACTATATTACATATCTATCTCTAGTATATAAAAATGTAAAACTGTTCATATTTCTATTTTAAAGGAATGTCTTCAACCATATAAGTAGACTAGACAGATTCTAACACATAGAGGGTGTGAAATCTTCAGTTATCCTGACATTCTTCTTAGATGACGAGAGTAGCTTATATTAATTTACATTTAGTATTATTTCTTTGTTTCCACAATCCAACTCATAGAAATAGCTATAGTTTCAAATATATTTTCTCCTCTAGAATGCCTCGTCGCAGAACCTGTAGAAATACGCCTGACAGCTTCTGCTATATCTGCGGAGAGTTCACATTTGCTAGGCATAGGAAGATTTCGCCCATTGTAAAGAAAGCTTACAAACATTATTTTGGAATAGAACTTGGGGATCAGGAGAAGGACTGGGTACCCCATATTTAGTGCGCGACTTGTTGTTTTAAATGGATAAAGGCAGAACTATTAGGTTCGAGGTTGCAAGAATGTAATCTATTAGAATCAGACACGAAAATAACTGAGTTTAGACATAGGGAACAGATTTTTCTTCCCTATTTTGCAAATGATGGCATGATGACATACTGCAGTGATGTTCGGGCCTCATGAGTGCTTTGAACTTCAAATATGAGTCACAGAAGTGGAGACTTTTCATAGATGGTTCCAAATATAGTCTAAAGGGAGTTCTCCTCCCCAATGGAAATACAATGTATTCTGTTCCAGTTGCGTATTCCACTATGATAAAGAGTCTTATGATGTTTTGAAAAAGATGCTGCAATTAATTAAATATGAAGAACATAAGTGGAAAATATGGTGATTTGAAAATAGTTGCCGTGATATTGGGTATGCAACAAGGCTACACGACTTATGGGTGTTTTCTGTGTGAGTGGGATAGTCGTGACAGAAATTCTCACTATAAAAGAAAGATTTGGCCTCAACGGAACTAGAAAGTGGGAGAAAAAAATATATAGAATGAGAAATTAGTAGCTAGTGAAGATGTTCGTCTGCCACCTCTTCACATCAAGCTAGGCCTTATTAAACAGCTTGTCAAGGCCATGAATCAAATCTGGAAAAGGGTTTATGTACCTTTCAAAAATGTTTACCCGTCTTTCTTCAGCAAAAATAAAGGAAGGCGTGTTTGTGGGCCCCCAAATTAGAGAACTTCAAAAAGACTCAGATTTTGAAGAATGCCTTGAACCAAAAGAAAAGAAAAGCATGGGTCTGTTTCAAGAATGTAACCCAAAACTTTCTGGGAAGAAAAATAGCTAACAACTACGAAGAATTGGTGCAAGAAATGATAAATGCATATAGGGATTTAGGGTGCAACATGTCTTTAAAAGTGCATTTTCTAGATTCACATCTACACTATTTTCCTGACAGCTATAGTTATGTTTCCGATGAACTTGGGTGAAAGGTTCCATCAAGACATAATGTTCTTGGAAAAACGTTATGAAGGGAAATGGATGCCTGCAATGCTAGCCGACTACTGCTGGAACACTATTCGAGAGTGCAAAATTGTTCACAGGAGAAAAAAATGATCGTCAATATTCTTAGAGAAAATATGATTTTGTATAATTTTTTTTTTATTTCAAATATTTAATTTGAACACAAGATGATAATGTCTAGATCAGTATTTGTTTTTCTTTTTTTACTATATAAATGGTTTGTAAATAATTATGAAAGTGTCTAGAATAGTAATGCTTACTTGTTTTGTCTATCTAAATACACAGCGTAGAAATGAAAATGGAAGAAAAAATGAAATTGCCTATAACGTGAGAACTATGTCTGACACAGAAAAACTAATTACAGTTTTGAATTTAGGCGGTATGTTTCCATAAGAATCAAGAATGAAACCCCCAGAAAAACAAATTTCATTTTTTTTTTGTAGAACAGTGTTATTAATAAAAAACAACAACAAAAAAAAGGTAATTATAGCTTTTAGACGGTGTCAAAAGCAAAGCGGCTCCATAATATGCAAGATTGTACAAACAAAATAATTAAAAGCAAGAGCATATGTATAAATGCAAGACCGTTCCTTTATATTTTATAGGCAAGCTGTAAGCTAGGGGCCTGTACCTAGGGGCTTAGTGCATCATTTGGATATGTTAAAGAATTTTTGAAACAATACGTTTGTAAATATTAACGATGAAATCCTGTTGGCAATTATTAGTATTGTAATGTATGAAGCATCAGTATTATTACTGTAATAATTGTTATCATTATTACTAACACTGCTATGGAAAGCGTTAATTTTGGGAGTAAGGGAAGGATCCTACAGGTCTGATTTTTTTACGTTGTCACTTACTTTTGGATGCTGAACACAATGGTGAAGGTTTCATTCTAATATCTCTAATCGTTTGGCCGCTACAGAACGTGACATACAGTGTGACAGATAGACAACAAAAGCAATAGCGGTTCCCTATGTTAACTGTAACATGGGACTCCTAAAAACAGCTGTCCTGTAGATGCTTTTAAAACTACTAGACTTGATAAAATGCAATCTAAGTTCAATTAACATGAGTTTTCTATCGTGGATTGCATAAAACTATGTCCCACCCGTACCTCAATATCACATCCAACTTCAATGAGCATGTGATATCGCCACTGGTAACTACCATTTTCATATATTTAGAATGCCAAAAAAAATCTAGAAAACTCTGCATTAATAATAAAGATCTATATAATTCCTTATCAGTAAATTTCCTCGCATTTTAATAACTTATTCTTCGCTGGATTATGTACTAGTGGAAGACAAAAGTAAGGTTACCCCATCCCCAATCGAGGAGTCTCCACATTTTGGTCATAGTCATTCTTTTTGATACTTTTTCTATTAAACCAGGCCATAAAACACTTCGGAGCTTAAAGATATAAAGGATTGAATGAATGTCTAAAATTTAAAATATTTTATTTTCAGAAATTTGAAGCAATTAAAATAAATAATATCATATGATTTCATAGTTAGTTTATCGAAAGTCCATAATCAACTTATATAACTTGCTAATTTCGTCTGTCTGTCTGTCTGTAACTCTATGTAATTAAGCTATTAAGATAGATCCAAGGTTCTCAATGGTACTATTGAATCAAGGGTACTCAAATTGCATGAAATATTAGTTCATTTTGTCATTCCATGTTGTATCCATGAAATTTTAACTGAAATTCTAACAAAACATACGTTCAAAACCAAATAATTTTGTTACCGCTGCGCTGATTTTAATGAAATTCGGCATACCGGTACTCAGTTTTCTACGCTGATTGTGAAACTTAAAACCATTATTGCCGTAGAAGCTTAGTTCACAAGTTAGCGCAGTATTTAGATTAAACAAAGGTGACTTTTAAATGCCTTTCGGTATTATGAGTCAAAAATGATAATTATTCTTTAGATAAATTAAACTTTAGATATGGTTGGTATTTCGTTTTTCTTTTTGGGTAGAAAATGATGCTTTAGATTAAACTCTCAGATCCTATATTACAGGTGTACAGGTAAGAAGTACACCTAAATAGGTCTGATAAACATTAAAAAAAAAAAAATTTCCAAATCAAATATATCTATATATATATATATAAATTTATATATAAATTGGCTAAGTTCGTCTGTCTGTCCCGTCTGTAACTCGATATAATTAAGCTATTAAGATAGATTCAACGGTTCTTAATGGTACCATTGAATGAAAAGTACTCAAATTGCATGAAAATATTAGTTCATTTTGTCATTCCATGTTGTTTCCATGAAATTTTATTCTTGGGAACTGACCTCGACAACTGAAATTCTAACAAAACATACGTTCAAAACCAAATAATTTTGTTACCACTGTATCCATGTTAATAAAATTTGGCATAACTCAGTCATTTACGCCGATTTCGAAACTCAAAACCATTTTTGCCGTAGAAGCTTCGTTCACAAGTTAGCACAGTATTTGGATTACATTTTCTTTATATTTGATAGTTGATAATAAAATGATTTTTCAGATATTTTTATGCCTGTCGTCCGACAAGCTTTGCTGTTAGTTATCTATATTTATGAGATTATAAAATAGTAATATCTTTAATTTTTTTCTGTTGTAACTTTGATCAATTTCATTCCAATCTTTACTGGAGTTCACGAAAATTAAAAAAACAAAACAAAAAAACACCTCAAGTTCTTTTAATATTCAAGTAGCAATCAATAAGTAGATTGCAAATAAATAAAAAAGACTTAAAACTCAGTTTCATTAACAATTTCCACCTGATAAATGCCAATATTTATGGTATAGCTGCAATAGCAAACCTGTCATTAATGATATCAATGCTAAGAAACGCACACAATGATACAGAAAACAAGAGAACTGAAACTCCAAGAACCGTCTATGTTTGTTGACCAGTACAAGGAGAGTCTACAGTGGTGGTCAGAATTATAAGGACAACTGAAAATTTCACAGAAAAAATTTATTTCTGAAGTAAATAAAGTGAAATTTATACATAAAATGCTTTTTTATGCTAGAAATCATTGTAGAATGCAAAACATTGGAAAATGCAAAATTTGGATGTTTTGCCATATTTAACAAAAAATGTCATTGTAAAAACTGGCCAAAATTATAAGGACAATGAATGTTTTTAGTTTGGAACACACTAATAATTAATAATCTCCCCCTTCTTCTCAATCACTTTTGTCAGTCTTGACGTCATAGTGTTTGACAGTTCCTTCAGAACGTTCTTAGAAATTTTTTTCCAGGCTTTTTCGATGGAGGACATGAGTTCTTGCTTATTTTGATATTGAATACCATTTCTGTATACTTCGTGTGCCAGAATACCCCTCAGATTTTCCATTGGATTTAGATCAGGGCTTCTGGCCGGCCAGTCAAGTAGTTTCACGAAATTTGCATCAAACCATGCTTTTGAAGTTTGAGAAACATGTATTGAGGCATTGTCCTGCTGGAACAAATAGTCTCCACTCGTAATTAACGGTGCTTCTGGTAAAAGATTATCGCCCAATAAATCAACATAACTCTCAGAATTCATTCTGCCCTTCACAAAAACTATTGGAGTAGTTCCGCTAATTGCAAAACCTTCCCAGACCATTACTGAGCCACCTCCAAATCTACGCTTTGCGAAACTTTCTTTTTCTTTACGGAGATCTTACAAGAAGTAGCAAAAATCATCTGGTCCATCCAAATTAAACTTTTTCTCATCGGAAAAGATAACATCATCCCACATTTTCCCCAAAGTAATGCTTTTTTTGGCAAACTCCATTCTCAGTCTTTTATGAACTTTTGTAAGAGGCGGTCGTGACATAAGTTTTCCATAATGAACCGTTTTTTCTTTTTGTAAAACACGTCGAGCAGTTCGAGCACTGCATCGAAAGTTTAATTCCCGTTTAATTTCCGTTGATGTTTGTTTTTTGGAACAAGCTCGCCCTATTATCATTCTTTTCACATGCACAGAAACAGAACATGGACTACCTGTATGTCTTTGCCGTCCATATTTTCCGGAATTTTTAAGAAAATTATAAATGACCGTTCTCGATCTATTCAGCTTTGTTGAAATTTGACGTACAGTAAGTCCTGAACTTTTAAAAGCAACCACTTTCCCTTTCTCAAACTCCGAAAGTTTCGTACCTGGCGGCATGACTGAAAAAATAGAATACGACGTTCGCAATCGCTTACTACGCATTTATATAGTCTGGGAGTGCCACGTGCAGAACAAAAAACATGAAAATTTTGGTTTTTAGAACGCTTAAATAGCGTTGTCCTTATAATTTTGTCCATACCATATTGCTGTTTAAACCATAAATTTCCATAAAAACTAATAAAAAAATGCTGCATTTATAATTTGGTTTCCAGGTCATAAAATTTGCATAATTTTCCGGCCAACTACAGCCAAGTTTGGCGATTTCTCCCTTGTCCTTATAATTTTGACCACCACTGAGGTTTTTCCTGGAGAAAGAGATTATTTTAGATCTGTCAAATTAAATGTATAAATCCCTCAGGAAATGTTTACTTCGCTTTACTTACAAAATTTACTTCATTTTGAAATATTTTTCTTATCTAAAAGAATTTTGATGAATTGACCATATAACAATATGCCTGTTGCCTCGCAACGCTTCCATCGTTGCGGACAGGCACAGAAACAGACACTTTTTCTTATTTTTAATGCTGATTATAATTCTAAGAATGAATAAGTTTTGCAACTGATAACATTGTTATTATTTTATAATAATAAGATTTGAAATTAAAAGAGCACTGCCTGTGTAATTGTTAATCTGTTTTTAGGCTGAAAAACTGTCCTTCAGTCTTCTCTTGTTCTTTTTCCCATTTTTTTATTTCCATCGAAGTTTAGAAAAAGTAAATACAGACAATTAAAAACCATCAAGAAAATAAATTTAAAAGCCTCCAAATTCATCAGGCATTTAATTAATTTCAATTAGGTAAGATATTGTAATGATTTTTATTCACTGTATATATTTGAATTTATGTTTTTATAATGGCCCTATTTAGTCATTGCATATTCTTACATGATTTGATTATAATGTGAGATACTTGACTGGTTGTAATATGAGACTGTCCATTGCTGTGAATGTCTGCTAATTGACTTCGAGCGCTAATTTTGATGGAGCGAATGTTTCTTAAATTTAACATATCAACCAAGAAACTTCCCTGCTTTGTTGATTTTCTGATGGTGATTACAGTCATTTTCTGATAATAATGAGAAAATTGAGAATATAAGGATTCTTGTGAGAATATGGGTCTGTAGCGATTATAAAGGCCCAAAAGTAGCATGCTATTTCATTTAATGCATGAATAATACAGGACTTGTACAATTTCTTTGGTATAATTTCAAAATTAAACAAAGAAACTAACAGTGTCACATATTACTATCATATATTTGAAATTACAGATGTTAATATTATTTAGAAGAAATAATACAAGAATGAATTTAATTATGGCCCTTCTCATTTACGTACTAGCTTATACAACAATTCTTTGATTGTAAACGTTTGATTTTCTTGGCTAAGTTTATTCTGAGGTCTGTTATGATCTAACACAAAATGAGTGTCTGATATTTTTACGTTTACCTGTTAACTTCGTGTCGTTTATGTAATATTACACAATTATAGAAAAATAAAAAAAATACATATAAAAAAGATAGGAAGTTTAATATTTTTATAGAATTAACAAATATACAAATTAAAAATTGTTTCAGATATTGATCCTCTTTTGACGCTAGCTGATGTACACGAAACAACCGTACGCTATATCATTTAAGGCTTCATATTTACACAAATATCTAGGATTCTTTTATTACATTTAGTTATATAAATTTAAGGTTAAGCATAAAGCTCGCAAATATATTTTTTTTAGCTCTTAGAGATTGATTATTATTATTATTATTGATTATCATTAGAATTAAAGTCAGTTCCAGAAAAAGATCAGAAGTGACGTCATTGAATCAAGTTATACAATATCCGTCAGCCCAAACATAGTTCCACCTTTCTGTAAATATCGTACTTCAAGCAAAAGGTTTTGTAAAATGGGAAATTACTTTTATTTTATATTGATATGTAATGAAGTGTTTAAAATTATTTTTTTTTATTTTCAAACTAGTAAAAATCAATCGTGCTATTGGTTGTTAAGTTGTTGAACTACTTGACATCATGGCTGCCTCCACTAGCTCACACGTGTCTCTCCAAATGTACTTTAAAGTTAATCGTAAAGGTCAGTCTTTGCGTGGTCCTGTGATTTGACTGGCGAGAATAAAATTAAAATAATTTAAACAGGATTAACTGAAAAAAAAAACAAAACAACAAAACAAAACTAAAACTGGAAAGGGAGAAAGAGCAAAACAAAAACAAAAAAAGGCATATAGGAGAATCGATCCAGCGAACCTTAGCATGAAACACGGATGCTTCGACCATCTCGCCACCACAGAGATTCATACGCCTGGCGTCACTCCCAATCTTTTTCTGAAACTGGATTTAGGCTAAGAAAATTACTGAAAATCCCATGTTTAGTCAAGATATAAAAGTAGTTGTATTAAAACATCGAATATTGAACATTTGACTTATATACTTCCGTAAACCCCATACAAATTGATTTTGACTCTGGCCTGACATTTTGTTGTAATCTTCCATTTTTATTACAGTCTTTCTGGCGACACGGAGATTTTGTATAATTGTACACAACTTAGCTTTAAAATATAATATGAATTAAACTGTATTTATAGAAGTTTCCGATAACTGACAATAAATTAGTATTTAAATATTCAAGTTTAACAATGCAGATAGCGCATGCTCATTGCTTGTTGTATATCAGATCTTCTTCTAACAATATTTAATCTAACATCGCACTTTCAAATTGCATCATAATAAATTAGAATATAATGCTATGAGAATTCTTTATACTTCGGTGATGCATTTGGATACTTCCAGATTAATACTTTTTTTTTATTCTTTGTATTACGATTTCATATTGTAATTCGGAATTCTAATTTCAAAACCGTTTATGTAGCGACCTACTTAGGAAGGATCTATTAAGATTTCCATACGTCTATGTATATGTGTGTAACTCACTCCACAAGCCAAACCGGGAGTGGGAGCTCCATGGATCATATCTTCTTGGACTCCGCATGGCATGGAGGCTTCGAAACTATACGATTTCCTGTCTAGGCCACGTCCGGTATTAAGTGGCCGTTTTAGATCACAAAAATAGTGATAATTGAACAAAATTGAAGGTTTATCTATACTGCATCGATTATGCTGAGCACGAATATGATGTTCTCGACCCAAATTTGTGTTTACCATAAAAGTGTGAATTTACTTCTTTTTTTTGTTTTGTTTCAGATAAGGGTTTGGACAAGGCCTGAATTTATGTCTCAGACGAGTTACGCCCTCCTCAAAGGTCCCCAAGTACTCAATTTCTTTGAAAGTTTCTTCAACGTTCCTTACAATTTACCGAAATTAGGTAAGTAAAAGCTTCATTCACATTTTAACTGATATCTGTACGATATCTCAAAAAATATATGCAGACTGCATAAACGGTGCATATCAGTAAAAAGATAGATTAAAAAACATTTACAACGAATTAAAAATCATGCTGAACAACCGGTATCGTACTTGGGTGAAACCTGTTGTTCAGCATGATTTTTAATTTGTTGTCAATGTTTTTTAAACCTACATTTGTATGTTAGCCGTAATACATTTTTATACTCTCTGTGCACACGTTAAAAATTATTTTAATCAGTAAAAAGGTATTAGGAAGTGTAATTCTGCTTTTCGTAAAGTCTCAAATACCAGAGCCAGCTTCAGCGTATAAGACAATCTTCATGGACAAATTTTGTGTGTGCTTTGTTGCAATGATGGAGGACATGTGACTCGCTGTAACATGTTTGACTTGAAGTGATTTATTCTCGTCTGTTTGTCGTGATTTTAAACAAATAAAATGACACTTATAGTTTAGGCCAATCAAATATTGAGTTACCAATCGTAGCAATCCCTATTTGATCCGTAACAATATCGCAGTAGCCCCCAGTTTTCGAGAAGAGCGGATAGTCCCTTTTCCAAACTTTGTTGCCGTATTACGCAACATCGCCTAATTCAGTATTTTTAGCACGAGAAAGCAGAACCTCAGACTTTTTTGAAGATTACATAATTACTTAAAACTGAAACTTTTTACTACTAAAAAATACTCCAGGGCTTTTATGGTGTTTCCCACTATTCATTTGATAGTAACTATATTTGTAGTAGCTAACGTCATACATTTCCACAATGTTTTCTGTGCCATTAAAAAAACTATATATGTTGCTGAAACGATACTTGCAAGACTTTTGATTGATGCTGCCATCTAACGTATTACAGCAGTAGGCCTACTAAAATTTCATTGTCATCCAGCATCATTGTAATACATCCCTAATATGTACCGTCTACTATTAAAAACAACTAAAATATATCAATGGCAAAGTTTTTAATTCTTGTCATACTAACTTTGTGTAGGCATTCAATAAAATATTCATTACAGCATCTCCAGTAGGTAGAATAAAAATTTACCCTTTACAAGCTGCACCAGGACTAGAAGATTAAAAAGTTAAAGCAATCCCACAAACAGGCCTTGCAGGCCCATGGGCGCGCGGGAGGTAAGGCCAGGCCCCCCACATCAAATTCCGGGCCCAGGTACCAAATGTAATACCGGGCCTCCCATCCCCCCATGTTATGAACAAAATCATAAATTCTTTAGCCAAAAATATCGCGAAAATACCACACGATTTCATATTTCTACGGCAGGGTTGGGTAGACTTTTGTAAGATAAGGGCTACCTCAAATATAACAAAAAAAAAAGGACATCTTCAGAAATCTCACATGCTGTCACCCCAAAATTCCAAAATTGCCGTCTTGCCCACCCCTGTTCTACACTATAAACATACTGTAGATCTCAGCCCGGACCCCGGTGCAGAGGGACCAACTGACGCCCTCTTTGTGGGGGCCCTGGATAAGGCTCCCAGCGTTTCGTGACCAACGGGACTAGATTGAGGTCGGGAGTCAGCTCGACGCCCGCCCGCCTTTAACTCCCGGGAAAGAAACCCGGTACCCTTTCTACAGAGGGCTGGGTAGCCCTACGACCCGTTTGGAGGAGAATGGAACGTGGAAAACTTTTGCCCTCCGCCGAGGCCGGGAATCGAACCCGCAACCTCCAACTCGCAGCCTGCAGCCTAGCGCAACTTCCAACCCGCAGACTAAAAGATTAGTCAATTAAATAATGAAAACGTCAGTCCACTGGCGAATCGAGGGGGGGGGGATGAAAGAGTACCCTCTCCTTTGTACCCCCCCCCCCCTCCATGATTTGCATACGAAAATAGAAGAAATTTAGGATTTTGGACCTTTACTTTTGGTTATAAAGTTCAGCAGTTTGTCTGAACAAACGAGAAAGGATATGATGTTTTTTTCTTTGGTTGAACGACTACGATGACCATCAAAGCACTCCCAATGCAAAATCCTGGGTCACATATCCTTCATGCGTTTACTCCTCTCCCTTAGTTAAATAAAAAATAAATAAATTATGGGATCTTCCAAATGATGCTACTTAGAAGATCCAAACTTTGCATGAGCAAGGAAAATATTAGATCAATATATTTCTTAATTTTAATATCGAATTATTTTAAAAACAAAAGCAGAAAATCTTTTAATTGTAAATCAATAATTATTACTCCCTCTGTCCCATAATAATAGTAACAGTTGATGGATTTAATTTGTCCCATAATAATAGTAGCAAATGAAAATCCTTATATATTATTTCTCAAAGGTGTGTTTTGTCGGAATGCCATATTTCCCTTAATACTTCATCGTAATCAATGACTGAAACGTCATTTTGAAGATTACGTTCCCCGCTAATGACGAAAAATAAACAAATTGTTTAAAATTAATGTTTTCTTTTAAAAAACTCTATTTTAAAAACCTTTTTATAAATATATAGACACGCTTTAACAGAAGCGACTTATTTTTCGAAAGCGAAACAGCATTTCAAAGAATTCTACATCGTCGTAAATTTGAAATATATCCTTTTTTGAATAAAAATGTACTTTAAAATGATATTTCATCGTTTATTTAATAAGAAAAGATAAAAAACAAACAAAGATTTACATTTGAATAAAAATAAATGATTTATTACAATAAAAAAACATAAAAATTTGTCAACTTCTCATATATTATTTCTCAAAGGTGTTTTTTTTATCTCCCTTCATACTTCAGCAAAATCAATGATTGAGATACCATTTTGAAGATTACGTTCACTGCTAATGACGAAAAATCAACAAATTGTTTAAAATTAATGTTTTCGTTAAAAACATTAATTCTAAAAACCTTTTTCTAAAAATGTAGAAGGCGCCATCTATTGACAATCTGTTCATTCGGGGACTGATCAAGATACCATGCGAATTATTCCCACGGGTCAACTCTTTTATAAAAATGTAGAAGGCGCCATCTATTGACAATTTGTTCATTTATTTATTTATTAAACATTTCCATACGGTGACTGATCAAGTTACCATGCGAATTATTCGCACGGGTCAACCTTTTTATAAAAATATAGAAGGCGCCATCTATTGACAATTTGTTCATTTATTTATTTATTCCACATTTCCATTCGGTGACTGATCAAGGTACCATGCGAATTATTCCCACGGGTCAACCTTTTAAATAAAAATGGAGAAGCTGCTATCTATTGACAGTCTGTTCATTTATTTACTTCCACATTACCATTCGGTGGCTGATCAAGATACAACGCGAATTATTCGCACGGATCAACCATTTTATAAAAATGGAGATGGCGCCAACTATTGACAATGTGTTTAACTATCATGCTGATGGATTTGTTTATTATTTCTCAAAGATGGTTTTCTGTTGCGAATTATTCGCACGGATCAACTAGTAAATAAAATAATGATTTTTATTTTGAGTGTTGAGATAGTTTCTGGATTTTTCAATAATTTCATTATTGTTTTGCAGCTAACGTAATTGTACCTTTCTGGAACTTTTCGTTTTTCTTTTGACGCATCAAGAACTGGACAATCGCAACTCGATCTTTGCTTTAAAACTCTCTTTTATTTCATCTTACTTTTACAATGGATTGATATTCAACTGAATAAAAAAAAACAACAAAAAAAACAAAAAAAAAAACAATTGATTTCGATCAGTGGATGAAATTAGAAAAATACTGTAGTTATAAAATCTTAATAATTAGGTTAACCTAAAAAAAAGAAAGATGTGCCAAAACAAATGTCATGAAACATTGATTTTGATTGAAGGCTTCGCAATTTTGCGCTTTAACTTAACTTAGAGCTGCAATCGCCAATAATTCCCGTTAAATATTCACTTGCTACTATTATTATGGGACACAGGGAGTATTTACTGAATTCGTCATAATATTATTCGTCCTTTACGCTTTATTTTAATATTTTTTTTTTTTTGATCTTATAGATTTGGTTGCTATTCCTGGGATGGAATTTGGTGGAATGGAGAACTGGTGTGTAATAAACCTTGATGACTCCATTGTTCATTATAATGAGAAAACTGCTTCACTCGATTACAAAACTTACTTCCTGAACTTCTTCATCCACGAAATCGCGCATCAGGTGAGTCTACATCTCTTTTATTTAAAATCTAATAATTCTTAAGATGATCTATCTAACAAGGGAAGTGCGTGATCTCGAACCGCACGAAAATGTGCATAGAATATAAATCGCCCATGCCAAAAACAGTGGTATGAGTCATTCTCATGCAGAACTGCACGTCCAAGTGAAGTCTGATGATGAAATCACGATCGTGTATCTTTACTTGTGGTTTTTTCATATTGTAGTCTTACAAAATAATAATCCTTCCCATGTAGAACTTATATTGCCTAAAGAAGTACACAGCAAGATTTTGGCAATATTTTGTTGTCTTTGGTAGCAATATCTTGAGATTAAGTACTTGTTAGTGCAGGTACAACATGACACTGTCGGATGGCGCTAGTAGACAACAGCTGAGTTTTGCATGGGAATGACTCATACCACTGTTTTTGAGCTCATTTTCATGCGGTTCTCAGCGTTCGAGGTCACGCACTTCCCTTGTAAGACTTCAGTGCTGAGTAAATTAATGTTTATTAACCTTAATGGGTTAACCCTAGTTTTAAGACTGCCTTTTTTTTTGTTTAAACTATAAAATTAGATTTATTCTTGATTTTCTTTTAAATCTTAATATACTTGTTAGTTTCACAGGAATCATTAAAAGTGCAAATGGTTATTGCAGTGGATAACAAAGACTGTCGTGGAATCTTAGCCTATTTGCTCATGAAGAGTATTTAATTTATAAGTATGTCTGTACATTCTCTTCTAATAGCTAACGAAACCAGAGAATTAGACATCTTCAAACGTAACACGCATGTATGAAGCATATTTACAGCTAAGAGTCGATCTAAACTTTGCACATATAATTTTTTCCAGTGTGGATTTCAGGCAGCTGAGATGTGGATATGGAGGAGAGTGATAAAAACTAGTTGGACTGATAAGAAGACAAATCAAAAAGTTCTGGAAGAGGTGGTAGAACAGAAAAAATTATTACAGGATATTGAGAAAAGAAAAACCAAATTTTTGGGACATATGATTAGACATAACAATTTTCTAAAAATTATTCTGGAAGGGAAAATTGCAGGAAAAAAGGGAAGAGGAAGACCAAGAAGAAAATTCTTGGATGACACACAAAGGGTTCTGGAGTTCCGAAGCTATTATGAATTAAAGAGAACGGCCGAGGACAGAAGAGCATGGTTGCAGCGACAAGGCGGTGCCTTTAGTACCTGATGATGTGGATTTCTGTAGAGAAATTTGCTCGTGATGATGACAAAAATTCTTTACACAAAAACCATTAGAATCGAGACAGCGGATCTGTATGATGAATAACAATGTACAGTAATCCACTTTAAAATTAGTTGGACTTAGGGCATAAACATTGAAGGTTGTTCAAACCTCCTCCTTTCACCTACATTTTCTGTGCACCAACATTCATCGGTCGATAAATAGCCGTCGAATCATCAAAATTTAACAGCCTAATTTTCTTCCATTAAATCATTCCTATGTTAGAAAACTCTTATCAGGCCCCGTGTTTTCACCGTTATCAAGATGGCTGACATCGAAACCGATTGAAATCGACTCCTGTGATTTCGACGATGAATTAGATGAGTTACTAAAAGTTCTGAAAATAATGCTATATACGACTGATTCCTTTGAATGTTCTTGCCTTGATAATTTTGTCTTTAATGGAAAAATTCGGCCCACCGGTTTTGTTCTCCTCCGGAAGCTGCCATTTTGAAAAGTACTTTCGCATGCGAAAAGTGACCTGGAAATGACATTGAATGTTGTTAACCAATCGCAGGCAATTTTAGAAACACGATACGCTATAAATGACTCATCAGTGAAATATAGTCTAAAAATTTGTTTTTGAAAATCTGTAGAGCTTCAATTATGAGTAGCGGCTCATCAACTGATAATCGCTTTGGCAGAGCGTTGGTGCACACAGCCCTTAGCAAATTAAATATTTAAGGACTTCATTAACTTTCAAAAAAATGGAAATTTTGAAGATTTTGTTTATATTAGGCAGATATTATAATTTACAAATACGTTAGGGAACTTCTTGTTTTTATTTTGCCTTCTAGAAACTTTAGAGGCTCAAAATTTAAATCTCATAAAAATTAATCATTAATAAAAAAATACATATCAAACGTTAGAAAAAAATTTTCGTAATAATTTCATTTAAAATTTTTAAAGTTTTTTGCAATATTAATAAAACTAAAATAAATAAATGATAAACTCGGACAACTTGTCTGACCCCACCCAGCTGTCTTCTCCGAAGTGGTCACATTTCATTAACCAGTAGCCCTTCCCCCCTCAGATTCCAGCTTATTTTGGTGACGATTCCTAAAGGGTTTTCTCCTTATATTGCTGATGTCACCTACTTTTGGACAGCTGCATTTGAAAGAACTGGTTCAGAAAAAATAACAATAATAAAAAATTAGACCTACTTATTACGGTTACGGTCATGATGAGAAACTGAAATTATAGAAATTGTTTATGATCACGAAAACATTGAAAATTGCACAAAACGGTGATTCAGAAATGCTTCAATCAAATAATAAATTAGTCTCATAAAAATGACAAACAAAAGAGAAAGAGCGAAATCTTTAAAGGATAATTAGAAACTAAAAAATTTAAAATTTGACCCAAATTCCATAAATAACATGGAATCTTTAAATGAATTGTAAGCCTATTTCCGTTAAAAATATTGCATAATGTATTGCTTTTTAAAGTTAATAAATACAGTATCTGGGGAAAAAGAATCTGAAAAATTGGTAAATAGGATTTGTAATGAAGACAAATAAATATATTCAAAATTTCCATTTGCTGTGAATTAACGAACTTTTAGTCTTCAATATATATTTAAGTCTCCTAGCTCAATTTAATCAAATGAAGCACGCGCAAATGGAAAATGGACTGTAGAATGGAATATTATGCATTGTTAATTATGTCCTCAGAAGTAATTCTTTCTCTTCTAACGACTCTTTTCTGTTGGAATATATTGCTTTTCATGCGCAAGTTTCTTCACAGGGATCAACACAGGAAGTTTTAAATGCAAAACTCAGGTCATTTGTTGTCCATATATAAGCATGCCAAATATCAAGAAGACCTTCACTGTCTGAAGGTTTTTAGAGACATTCACGTACATACTGACATTCCGATTTCATAAGCTTCATCTGTACTATTAAAAACAAACAAACTGCATATGTATGTACTCATGAGTATCTCCGCAATAAAAGCGCAGGCTACTGGAGTATTGTTGCATGTTTTATTGTAATGGACTTTCTCACGCGGGTTGCCAGACAACAGAAATATTGTTGTTTGATCAACTCAACTGCGTAAATTTACGACAAATGATATTTAAAAAACTATACAAAAGAGAGAATGGGATGCCCAAATAAGTGAATACAACTTTGTACTGAAGCATAAATTTAAGAGCGACCCATAACAAGATAAAAAATATTAAAAATAATAATAAAAAGATGTACATCAACGTAAGGAAAAAAAAAATAAGAAAATAATAATAATAAAAAGTAGATATACGGATTCGAACCGACAAACTTTAGTTTGAGTCCGGGATCATTAGCTGATAACTGTAATGAGATGGTTGCATTTGTAACGTTTAAGCTAATAGAGAAAATCCAATGAAAACAATGCCAAATATCTCAGACATGAGGGGGCGTTGGCACCTGAAAATATCTACTCCTACGTTGTTTGATCCGACTTTTCGTTCGGGAGTTTTTAAGGGTACAATGAAAACGATGCCAATTATCGCGAACACTGGGAGGGAGGCGTTGACCCCTGAAAATATCCCTTTCCAACGGTGTTTGGGCCTCTGAATATGATAGTGAAATTTGTTTGTCGATCCAACCATCCGCTCGGGAGGGTTAGGGGTGAACAGACAGGGACGGACGGACGGACAAAACAAACGCAATAGCTATCAATTTTGGTCGCTATTACAATAGCTTCCAAATGGGTTCGCTAATAAAATTTCCAAATACAATTATAATATTCATACAATCACGTTACATATATGAGGCTTCCGGAGCGAAGCGACGGGTAGCCGTCTAGTAAAACTAAATTAATATATAGTGTGAAATCCAGAATAAACGTTCTCTACTTTTATAACTAACAAAGAAACAGTTTGAATGATACCGGTATCATTATAACGGCACGCACGGTAAGTTGGCGTGGCGGATATCCGGGAAATTTGAAATTAAGCAGGCCAATTACGCCGGATTAGTGATGGCAAACCGGTATAGAATAAAGAAATCTCTCAGTTGTCTTCCTCTTCACCTTCCCACAATCATACTTAAATAAATCCTAGCTATACTACTAGAAGTTAATTGATAGCTAAGAGAATGTAATGTTGTTGTACTAATTTCGACCTCCTTACTAAAGTCAATTCCGGATTCTTGAAAAAAATGGTGGAGAGCATTTAATGTAGTATTGATTCATTTTTGCCTAGGAAAGCGAGGCTTAACAAATCAGTCAGTCTACGTGGGCGCGCGTCCCGTGACAACTTTTGATTAGCTGTATGGATCTTCTTGAAACTTAGTGTGCATATTCGAGGACTAGGGATGATCAAATTTTTATATTTGTCATCTTTTCAATGTGGGTCCTTAACAAGAAATTGGTGCAAGAAGACAAACAAAAATTGTCTAACTTAATGACCTGGGTTTTGCTATTTTCGTTCATATTTCTAGATTACATTAAAAGAAATAAAAACCTACCGATATATTTTGGCATATATTTTTAATTGTATTTTATTATAATTTTTTTCTTTCTTTCAGTGATTTGGCAATTTGGTAACAATGAAATGGTGGGATGATATCTGGTTGAACGAAGGTTTTGCCACTTACATGCAAACTGTTGCGAGCGATGTTGTGGAACCACAATGGCGGCTGGTAATTCCCTTTTTATTTTACAACTGTTTATAACTTAAAATCATAGAATTAGATCAGAAAATACGTGAAGTAAAAAAAAGAAATTACAAATGAACGAAATTGGAGATTACTTAAATTAGACTCATAAAATTAAAAGTGTATAATTTAAGAAATGTGCTGATCCTAACTTGGTAATATGGAAGCAGTTACCGGATATATACTTCAAGAATTGCTTTAAGTTGTAATTATGTTATAAAGCAAACGAACAAAAAAAAATATTATTTGTTTTGCATTATTTATAATCAATATAAAAATAACTACATATAAAATTCCAGTACTGTCATTTCGAAAAGCCGACGGTAGCGCCATCTCAGTGGACGATTCGTGACCTACTGTTATGTTGCTTTGATATAAATTTAATTTCGTAAACTATTTCACTTCTGAAAAGTTGTGGATGAATACCTAAGCTTGTAAATAACCAGTATCATCCGAGTAATATTTTGCAAATTACTATTATTATTAGTGATGAAAAAAAAAGTTCCTATACTTGTTTTACTTGTATCTCGAACAGTACTACCATGTAAAATTAGATGAAACTTTGCATTATTATTGTGTCGTTGGTGACAGGCGTATAAACTAATTATAAATAATAACAAATAACTGAAAATATCAAAAATACTCAATAAGCGCGTCATTAGAAAACAATAATGAGTCTTTCAATAAATTATTAATTTACTAAAAGAGAAATAACACTTTCAAAGTTTCATACGAGCTTTGATAACTTCCATTACCCTGTTAACAAGATAGGTTTGTCCCAGGATGTAAGTGAAAAATGTATTGCTATGTGATTTGCAATACATAAACGGTGTTTTAACCGTTTTATTCTCGTTCGTAACTATTAATACTAAAATAGCGGATACAATAGATGTTGGGAACATTTACTAAATTAGAATTTTTTTTGTTTTTTAGTCTGACCTTTTCACTGTTGACACAATGATGGAGATAATGGAATAGGATTCGTTCAGTGAGACAGACGCCGTCCAAATTCAGAATGTCGATATTAAAAATCTGGGAGAAGTATTTCAATACATTATTTATGAGAAGGTAAGTTCTAACAGTCTGTTTTGTGGTAAGATAATGGGAGGGAGTTAAGTACTCACGAAATTAAAGACTTCATTAAAACCAAACAAAGTACAATCAAGATTCAGAAATTTCTTAAAGAAATCTAGGACCCTTTCGATAAATTGTAGAATAAATTTGTAACACTAATGTTGTTGTATGTGTTTTGAGAACATTTCATTTAATGTGCAACGCACTTGTTGCAAAGTGAGGCCTTGTAGATGAAAAATATGATTCAGTATTGGTGGCAAATGCATATTCTGCAACGTTTAAGCTATAGAATGACTTTTTCAAATTGAAAATGTTGACATTTTTTGGATTAAAAGGAGATCTTCCTTCATATTTAAGACATAAAACCACAATAGAAAGTGAAATGTAGATACAATTAAGAAATAATCCCTTGCTTCAATTCCAGGACTGGGCAACATGGAGATATCATCAGGATCTATGTTATCTCGGTTTTCTACATCAGGAAATGTATTAAATTGAAAACAAGTTTAACGTGCCCGATGATTCAAAGAAATAAGTAAACAAACGAAGGCATAACGTTACAAGATAAGATTAGCACCCTGAGTTGTCACCGGGAAGAGACTGGGACGGACCGTTTCGTCCTTTTTCGGACTCATCAGCCAGCCAAACTCCACCGATGACAGACTCAGAAGGTGCGAGAGGTGCCCCGTTCTCGGGAGCGATACCCGGGATGCTAACCTCTCGCACTTTCTGAGTCTGTTATCGATGGAGTTTGGCTGGCTGATGAGTCCTAAAAAGGACGAAACGGTCCGTCCCAGGTGACAACTCAGGGTGCGAATCCTATCTTGTAACGTTGTGCCTTCGTTTGTTTACTTATTTCCAGGAAATATATTATTGTGTGAAATGTATCTCATTCAAACTATATACACTTGCCCTATCTGCACAAATATGTGTGGTAAAAGCGTACCATATATTAAATATTATTTACATGCGTCTTTTTATAAAAATACTTTAAAAAAGCGAAAGGGTAATTAAAAATCTTTCAAATTATCAAGAATCATTATTGGCTATCAGAATTAAGCTTACTACGGATTTCGTCCAGTCTCGAACCACCTACGACAACTTATTTTGTAACAAGATGACACAAAAAGGAAAGGCTGAAAAGCTCCAGAGTTTCCATCAAGTGGTAAATAGAAGAACAACAATAGTTATAAGGACGATGTAAAGATATAAGCAACAGATTGACATTTTTTACTGATGCAGAGATCATTTACGCTCTTGTCCCTTTCACGAACCTTTCTACGTAGCATTTCTTCGATATGCACAACATTCAATACAGTTTCCCGTTCCATCAGCAAGCCTGAAATTCATGGGAAAACTGAAATAGACCTATCCAGGTGATTGCCAGCTCTCGATCAGACGAGGGAATGAAAGAAAAATGTATACCTTTTCCGGGATTCAACCCACAAGCAAGCGAGACACTAAAGAGTATATTGACTCTTCCATTTCACTCCTCTACCCAACAATGATTATTCATTTAAAATTGCATTAAACATACATTTTTTTTCATGCTGCCTACTTTTTCTATTACAATATTATTGGATGTTAGAAATATTAGACTAAACTTATATGCCGATTACAAATATGGTTTCTTTCTGTACTATACCATACTTGCTTTCCATACCATACCATAAGCATACTAGATGATACCATAATTTTCCATACCTAACCATACTAGACCATACGTGCTTTCCATACCATAGCTTTCCATACCATAACCATACTACAACATAGCCATACTAGACCATACCATACAATAACATATCATATCTAAGGTTTACTTGTAAGAATGAGAGTTATTGTCTATTGCTGTATATAACAGCCATAAGCCGATAGATCAATCAGTTATCCTTGAACTAGATAACTGTACTTGATCTCTACACGCCAGTCTAAGCCTGCAAAATCCTTTCAACATCTTAGGCATAGATAATTCCGATTATTAGAAGGGAGAGAGTTAAATAAAAATGGTATTTGGTTAAAGCAATGTGCAGTCTAAGAACAATTTATTTATGTTCTGTTATTTCTGTTGTTTCTGTTGTTTCTCTAAATCTTTTTAATTTATTTCTTAGGGCGCTTCTTTAATTCGGATGATGGATTACTTTCTTAGCAGAGATATTCTCCAAAAAGGACTTTATGTAAGTATTAGGCTCAAAACTGCTACTCTTTCTGTGTAAGCATTAGGCTCAAAAATATTACTGTGACATAAGGAAGCCTTTTGAGTTACGCCAGACCCTGGGACAGGTGTTTCGAGCATATAGGATCTCTTCAGCCAAGACTACCCAGCAAGCAAAGAACTTAAGACATACGGGGGGAAAAGGAATATATTTTTAATCAGACAAGTATCAAATGGCTTTTGTGGTAAACGTTTAATTGCCCAAGAATTTGTTTTCCCCCAATTTGTTGTTTTTATTTTCTTGACTTTTGTTTGTGAGGGGTCACTTGTCTGATCCAAAATATTACTGTAAAAGTTGTAGCGAATACCATTTAAAATTGTTAAATATAGAATGTGTATATTTTAAGCAATATACGAATATCGAGAAATTAGAAGAAATTAATTTTAAAACTAAAAAAATTACTCGATAAACAAGATATAATACAAATAAAAATAATATCAGAACAATCTAAAATACTGAAAAAGCAAAAATTGTTAAGCTTCCTTTGTATATGAATTCTTTTTGATATACTTTCCACTTATTTGTTATAAGATTAGTATAAATCAACACCCTATATTAACAATTACAAACTTGTATTAAATAAATATCAGAATCTTAGAATATGGAGTAATTGTTCTTACAGAAACCCAATGTACATCTAACCTACTATATTGTATGCCATAATCAGTGATATAATTTTAATTTGTAAACTGAATGTACTAGATCTGTAAACTATACAACGTCAGAACTTGAATAGAACAGACTGTACTTTAGAAATGTATTTTTTTTAATCTTAAGTTTTTTTTTATCAATATGTTATGTATTGTTGATGGTTCTAATATTGTCATTAATTAAAAAGTTGCAAATATGTACTTGTTGGCTTTTTATGTAAAGAATTTTATAATTTTGTTTTCTTTGACTTTTTAGAATTATCTCGATACAATGCAGTATAATTCTGCTACACAGGACGATCTGTGGAGATTTTTAACAGCGGTAAGACTTACAATATTGTAATTTCAAATAATACCAAATACACTAACAAAAATATTATTATTAAGCTCAAATATTATTTTAAACAAGGTAATTGATGCTTTTAGACAGTGTCAAAAGCAAAGTGGTCCCATAATATGCACAACATAGTATTGTTATGTATGAAGCATCAGTATTATTACTGTGTTAATTGTTATCATTATTACTAACACTGCTATGGAAAGCGTTAATTTGGAGGGTTAGAGAGTGGTCCTACAGGTCTGATTTCTTTTTTTACATAGCCTATTTTTGGATGCTGAACACAATGGTGAAGGTTTCATTCTAAGATCTCTAACTGTTTGGCCGCTACACAGTGTGACATACAGTGTGACAGACAGACAACATAATAGCAAGAGCGGTACCTATGTTAACTGTAACGTGGGACCGCTAAAAATTGTTGCTGTTAAAAGAGCAGTCATTTTCAATTTTAGGTATGAGAAAACATTAGGCAGTACGTGAAAAAAAAATATCTGCCAATGCACTATTGGAGGGAGATCTTTCTTATTTTTCATTACTTTAGGCAAATTCCTTTGATTAATGAAAACTTGTTTTTTGAAAAGATAACCTGTTGAGGCAAGAAAAATTTAATTTTATTATTTTATTTGTTGTTTACTGTGGTAAGCATCTTAATCCTGCGTCTTCTAATCCCTGCCTCTCATAATAAGTGTATGGCGTGAATTATTACTTTATTTTGTACCATTATAGTTAAAAGATAAACAAAAAAAAATGGATTATAGATAATTTACTTCTAGAAATCCTATTAAATAACATTCTTTTAATATCCACAATATTTCGTCCTTCTTTTCGAAGGACTTCCTCGGGTGGTTATAGAGGACAAGAAGACTAAAAACTGTTCTTTTTTTCCTCTACATAATATAAGAAAATGTTTTTAGTTTTTATTTTGTAACTCTTATGTTATGTAGAGAAAAAAGAATAGCTTTTTGTCTTCTTGTCCTCTATAAACACATGAGGAAGTCCTTCGAAAAGAAGAACAAAATATTGTGGATATTAAAAGAATGTTATTGAATAGGAATTCTAGGAGTAAATTATTTACAAATTTGATGAAAGATGCCTTTATCTTTCGTATATATTGTAGGAATTAAAGGAGTATTATTATATTAATAGGATTTCTAGGAGTACGTTACGATGTTTGCTATCTTGATTGGTTAATCTTCAGCTAATAAATCTTGTTTTCTATTTCCTCAATTATAGGAAGCTAACAACTGTACTGTATTGAATGACACTGATGTGAAAACGGTAATGGATACATGGACTAAATAACCTGGCTATCCAGTAGTCACTGTTTTTCATGATTATACCGAACAAACTGCGACACTTATTCAAAAAAGATTCTTCATGATAAGCAGATGAAAGACACGACGTAAGTAATGTTTTTTTTTTTTTTACTTCGAAGGTATCGTATTTGCCAGTGGAGTTATTATATATCAATAATATATTTATCTAAAGTCAAGGCAATTGCAATAAAAAGGGATAGAAACGCACTACAAATAAAATCACTGAGCCAGTTCTGGAATATTTGACACCGGGAATCCAGGACACTGGGTGAATCTAACTGAAGAAAGGTAATAATCTTGAAACAGGCTGTCTTGGATTCCCGGTGTCAAATAGTCCAAAAGTAGCTCAGTGATTTTATTTGTTGTGCGTTTTTATCCCTTTTTATTGCTTTGTAAATTCTAGTATGCACGTTAAAATTAACAAAGCAATAAATAATCATTAGTTTTGTATAATGAACTGTTCTGAAAGGGATCATATTGTCCAATTGACTGAGATATTGTCGTGTTGTAATTAAATCAACAAATTTTACTTTTTGTCCCCCCTTTTTTTTTCAGTTCATTGATTTTGTTTGAAGATGTAAATCTTTGAAATCGGATGTTCTTCTGTTTTTTGTAGGTCTCGATGGAATATACCAATAACCCTAACAACAGCTGCTGACAAGAATTTTCACCAAACTCTACCAACCAAATGGATGAATATTACAGATAGTAAGTTGTATATTTGAATTTGAAGTTTATTAATAACTACTCAGAATGTATTTGAATACTTTTTACGTAAGCCATGTTATTTTGAAGACATTGTTGGTTATGTTGTTTCATAAAAATGGTTGGATGGATTTTTACTGTGTGTAAATCTGCTTTTGATTGTCTTCAGGTACACATTTCAAAATGAGGGGATGTACTGGATTTATGTATATTTGTAAGCATTAATGCATCAGGGAGATAAAATTATACAAAGAAATTTTAGAATGCAACTGGTAAAAACTGTTTATGATCAAAAAGTAATAATTCAAAAACTACTAGTGGCTTTAATAATAGACTTAGATTATTTTCTATTAATATTGGTATGTATCGAACTAAAGTAAGTCTAAAACGCGCCAAAATACGTTGTCATTAAAGCATAATAATTATTATATGTAAAAATCACCTTAAAATATGAAGCATTAAATGAATATTACTAAATATATAACCTCCCATTTCATAGTAATGGTAGTAATTTAGCCTATAGATGAAATGTTTTGAGTCAAAAATCACTAATGTGTAACCTTTGGAAAAATGTTATCAAGGTAATTAAATAATTAGAATATGTTATGTTTAGACCAGTGTATCCTTAAACCTTGGGTTGTTATCTCAGAAGAAGATTTATTGGGAGATCGCTCAAGCGCAGATATAAAAACCAAAATTTATAAATAAAACATTTTCTACATAGATTTAATTGCAATTTCACATCTATAGAAAGTTTAAAAGATGAAAATGAGTCACCACATACAAATTTAAAAAGTTCACATTTGAAATCTACCGGTTTCACGTGTTCAGAGTACAAGCTTCTTCAGGATATGGATATGCATCCTGACGAAGCGTGTACTGTGAACACGTGAAACCGGTTGATTTCAAATGTGAACTTTTTAAATTTGTATGTGGTGACTCATTTTAATCCATTTTTTTACACAGTTTTACTAATTAAATGAAAAATATCATTTGTTTATAAGTAAAGGGAAGATACGTTTGTTAAATTTTTAAGATGAAAAAGAGTCGCAGTTTAAGAAGATTGATTACTAATCCACTAATCTTTTTGAACAATTATTCCTGTATCTTACTATTCGGGGATTCGAAAGATGGCACCTCAACTATATGTAACTAGTCTAACTACATATATGTAATTTCATTTACAGTAGTTATATACTTTAATCTGTAAAACTTGGGAAGAAAATTATACGGGATGCTTAATGGAGTAAATACGATATTAAACTTATCAATCCATTTTCCTTATGTTTTAAGTGTTACATTAATGCGATGTTTGAAACGTTTGTTTTTGTGCAGATGAATTAATGCTGAAACAAACGGATGGATTACCTTCAGCTGAGGATTGGCTCATTCTTAATGTTCAATAGACTGGATATTTCAGAGTGAATTACGATCCATTCAATTGGAATCTATTAATACAGCAACCAAAGTCTAATCATGTGGTAAGTAACACAAGAGAAACCTTATTTTTAATACAAACTGTTTACGCAATATTTGAATTATATGATATACAATGTATTCGAAATTAAAGCTCGATTTCGAAAGGCTGTAACTGGAGAACCAATCAGCAGAACGAATCCATATTTCGTATGAGGACGTCCGTGGCGATGGAATTTTGTTCGGCGTCAAAAAGAAACTTCCTAAGGTGGCCGCTAGGAAGTTGTATAGCGCTGCAATACATGTACACATGATTCGTTGTGTTACACAAGGATATGGTTTTCCCCGGTATCTGTAAGTTACTGAAATCGTAACATCGCATACTCGTGTCGCTCGTAATGTTGTGAATATGGCATGTAATGCTGGTCTTCCGGTCACCTAAGTTGGATAAGTGTCCACGATAGATTGTGTCTTTGAGATGCCCCCAAAGCCAGCTGTCAGAGGTTGAGATCTGGCGAACGTGCTGGCCACATTGTACGAAAATGACGGCTGAAGATTCTGTCGTCGCGATAAGAGTAGCCCGAAGCAACCGATGAACAGGGGCACATCCTGCATAAAATCATGTGCATGTGTATCCACTACGGTATTGCAGCGCCATATATCGGCCGAGTAACCAAATTCTGTTTTTTTTTTTTACGCCAAACAAAGTGCTATTCTTACGGACATTCTCATATGAAATATTATCTTCGCCAGTTACAGGCTTTGAAAATGTGAATTTTAATTATGAACACCTTGTATACTGTAAGCACTCTTTAAGAGCTTCAAGTCGTTTAGCTCATCGACCGAAGAATGTAATTAGTCAACAATTCATATTAACATCACTACAAATCAAAGGTCCTCTTAAAAGAACTAAGAGCCTACTTTCCTTAAAATGTTATTTTTACAAATTATATTTTTTTAAGCCGTAAAAAACAATAAAAAAGACAAATTCTATTTTTTTTAAAGTACGATATAAACTTATATAACAATTATTTTTTTTTACTGAGTAGAAACCGTATTTTTTTAATTCAATCCGCAGTACATATTCAACTTCTTTGAATCCGAGTAATTTTCACCATATCAAAACACGTGGGAATCGGTTGATTAGTTAAAAGGATTAAAACCCATTGTTAAACATTATTTTGGTTCTAACAGTTTTATTTTAATAGAAGTTTTTGTCACCTTTACTTGCTGAACTCATTGAATAATTTCAAAAAGTTAGATTGTCTGTTGTCTGCAAATATGCATGTCAAGATTCAAGAAGATCCATCCAGTGCGTTGAAAAGTTGTTAGGAGAGTATGTGTATACACGTACATTGAATCATGAGCCCCTGTTTGACAGGAATACAGGCTAAACAAAAGGACGTAAAATAGGCCCCATTGTCTTAATGTTTTACTGTTCCATCCGTGTTTCTTCTACTTATGGAAAATTTTATACTTTTATACATACAAAATTTTCCATAAATTTAAAGTTTTTTTTATTCTGTATTCAATGTGTCTCCATAATTTCCTTACTGGATTGTATTACAGCAAATTACGATTTTTTTTGTGGTTCTCATTCCAAAAGCGTAAGATCTTCCAGACACACACATACAAAGACTTTTTAAGCATTCTAAGATACTCAAGTTTCACCAGCTCAAATTTCTAATTTACGGAATTTAATAAAGGAATTATGGAGACATAACGATTATAGAATGGATTTTGCAGCAAGAAAATGAACAGAAACGAACAACTTTATTTTCTATAGTTTATAATTTTATTAATTTATAATAATTATCTAAAATAATGTTTTTATTTTATTTTATCTTATTTTTTAATGTAGTCCCTATAGTGGATATCCCAGTTGGTTTATAAAAATAGATTTTACACATAGTAAATCACGAACACTCTTTTGGTCTCCAAAGCAGGCACACAAGTTGCTAGGGATTCAGTTAGTGCTCGATTGAATATTAAAAGGGTTTAAAATGATTAACCTCAGAGACTTTCAGCATATTTTGATTAGTTTCATGATTATACACCTGCCTTTTATTAAGGCTATTTATATAAGACAATTTATCAATATATAAAACTTACAGGAAGTCCTGTAGGGCGAAAACTGCTCATTGCTGTACTGGAAGAAAACTACAGCAATGTGGACCATAAACAGTTGTACAGTGCATAACTTAGATCAGTAACAGAAAGCACAACAATTCATCTTTACAAAGAGCGATGTATTGCAGCAGAAGATCAACCAGTGCTAGATTTAATGCCCTAATAAAGTGGGCACCGAGTGTACTGTGGTTAAAAAGTTGATGAACTATAATTTTCCTTCATAAAATGATTGCTGTAATGTAATACTTCAAAATTTTATATTTTTAGCAAATCCATGCGACAAACCGAGCTCAAATTCTCAACGACATATTAAGCTTAGCTAGATAAGTAAGATATTGCTATATATTCTTAGAAAAAAATAGAAGAATATCCAATTTCATTATTTAAAATAAATTTAATTCAGAATAATTATTAAAGCACAACAATTAATATTTTCAAAAAATTTAGGATGATTTTTTTTTATTTTTATTTACAATAAAGAAACTAGTAGTTATTTCACAATTTTTTCATATCATAAAAAATTTATAACTTTGGTGATGTTAATCAATGTGCTTAAATTAAAATTGAGAAAGTTGAATATTATCTAGTTAGCCACAAATAGTTTGTAACATCCTCCAAAATAAGAATTACAAAGCTTGAATATTATGAGATTTTCAATAAGAATATTATAGGTTGCATATAATTTTTAAAATAAATATAAAATGTTGTTTGAATTATTGAATAACTGGAAAGCATTATCTTATTTCTACATTGGTCTATATGTTTCTCTCCAGCAATATGCATTATTTTGTTATTTTGAGTTATAAGAATTATAATCTACTTGGTTAGTATAAAATTCCAAACAAAACAAAAATAGTGAAACATTCCACATCCCCACGTGATAATAGACGGTGTCCGAATGTCAGTCTATTTGAATATAAACTGAATAGTAGCTGGTATTAGGTTTAAATCAGTCGAGGCAATAATGGTTCTGAGCTCAGCAAAAAAGTCATTTTTAGTCGAATTTTAGGGCCGTCCCGCACTGGAGGAAAACATGTGTCCCCTTTTATTGGACCTATTGTTCGGCTGTTCCCCTCTCAAAGCCTACGGGAGTATAATAATCACCTATTAGTGTAGCGTGCAGAGTACTTTCCGCACTGGACGGAAACAGTGTCCCCTTCTGCGAAATAGAAACTCCCTCTCTGGTAAACATCTCACGATCGCATAACTATATTTAAAATTTCTAAATTTATAAATTCATAATTTCTATAAAATTTCTGTAAAATTTTTAATTTCTAAATTTATACCTTTTTTAAATAGATATTTAATAGATAATTTTAATTTTTAACAAAAAATCACCGCTCATAAAAAATCAGGTTTTATTCTTGGTTAAGCTGCCAATGCCTGCTAATTCCAGCTTATCCCTCTCTCCCGTTTTATCCTTTTTTAACCGGGGCTATCATATGGGAACCGACACACAGAAACATCCATGATGGTCTTCACCTTTTAACTTCATGTGTCGGTTTTTATATTTTAATTTTTTATCTTTTATTTTTACTTTCTCACCATTTTCTTGCTCAATTTTTTTTCTTTTTCTCCATAAGTGCCCGCCTACTTTTAGTAACTACCAACATAAAAAGAACCGACCACTTGGTTTGTGATAACCGGCTAATCCCTAGGAACCCAGCACCCACGCCAGAACAACATAAATGTACACAGCGGGAAGAATTCTAGTAATATGCAGTGATGGGAATAAAATTCACGGAACTAGCAAAATGCCCACGATTTAATAGATATAAAATAGTTTTTTATGTTTCAGACACATTTAATAAGGACTAAGTTCAGTAGTCGAAATTAATCATTTACTATTTTTTATAATTTTTTTACATGTTTCAATACAACATTTATTATTAATTTATGCGTGTTTACTGTTTATTTTCTAATAAATATTCCTCCAATAACTTCAGTAAAATCACACACAAAAAAAGTAAGTCAGGTTAAAAATAAATATATTTAACTATCAAAGTAAATTATATGAACTATCTCAATTTACTGTTTATCGATTTATCTGTGCTCTTTATTTGATTGATTTTAGTTCTAAATTAAATTTAACGAAAATTTGCATATTACTTTCATCTACAATAAATTCAATATAAATTATATAAAATATTAAATATACATCAACACAGAAGTAACAACAATTACGAATACAAGTTTATTTATATTGATTAAATATAAATACTGTATTTACAATGCGTCCTATGATTCACGATGAAAAAAAAAGGAACAAATGATGTATAAACTTTATACAGTATTAATGTAGAAAGGAATTTACATTATGTAAAAAAAAAAAAAAAAAAAAAAAACTAATAAAATACAGGTACATTATCTCAAAAAAAAAAAAATAACTATCGACTTCAAATCGTAATCTTTAATTTGATGGGAGATTATTAATCTAATAAATATTCCTCCAATAAGTTCAATAAAATCACACAAAAAAAACCGTAAAACACGTTAAAAATAAATATATTTAGCTATCAGAGTAAATTACATGAACTATCTCATTTTCACTAACTTGGTTTCGTCTTTTGTGAATTCAGGTTAATTGACTTTTTTTGCCTGAGGATCGTCAGTGTCCCCTCATTTTAGAACTGTTCGGTCTCCGCTATGTCTTTCCGTGAAAAAGGAACAATGCGGACCCCAATGTTTTAAACAGTGCAACCTATTTTCGAAGGGAAGGGGTGAAACCTCAGGGGGATTATAAAAGGGGAAGAGGTTGTAAAAAAAGGAAACATGTTTTCGTCCAGTGCGGGATGACCCTTACAACCGTTTGTAAGGATTAAGCTACATGCGCACTACAGGTTTTTCAGCTGAAACTGTAGGGTTGTAAAAGGAGAAATCCCCCTTTATTGCATGCCTCTAGCAGTGCTCTGATCGCTCTTATACTGCTCTATTGTGAGTGATTTTGCCACGGGCTTTTTAATCAGACCCAGAGATGGGTTCTGTTCCATTTTGGGAGTCAAGGGAAGACCCTCGCCTAATTAAGTTCTCCCCTTTACAACTCTTGCGGTTACAGTGCGTGCATACCCTTAGGGCGAAAAGATGGACCCAGCATTCCATATGTGAAAGAGCAGCTTTAAGCTTACGTTACTCCCCAAGTAACTGCTTGATTCTTGTCGTCTTCCAAAAATTCCGACTGGAAGGTAGTGTGTTGATACAGCGTAAAGGGTGCACGGGACGACCAAGAACATTAACAACAAACGAGAATCACGATCGTCTTTTGGAACAGGTCTTTTGAAGCCGCCTGTCCTGCAGCTTTGCCGTGCTGACGGTTTCTTCAAGAAAGCTTTCCTAGCCGTGTCATCTCAAGATAGAAGATTTGCAGGAATGTCGAACATTTAGAACAAACATATTTGCACATCTTCGATGGATAATGCTAAGTTAGGGTATTTTCTACTATGTAACTGACATTTAATCATAGTTAGTCTCCCACTCCTGGTTTCTATTTTTGAATACTGTTTGTTTTGCCTAATACTGTAGTTGCTCAGTAACTATATAAAAATAAAAATAAGCAAAATTTTGTATTTTTTTTAATTATTAGGTAGTATCGCGATGACAATTTACAGAACTGAAAATTCGTCTGAGTGATGACAACACTAATATCTAAAAGCAAAAGTGATTATATTCGTATAAATCTATACCCTAACATCTCTATCCTAATACTGATGTGTGTTTTACAAAATATTGGCCTACAACAAAATAAATACCGGTAATGTGTTTGGATATTGAATTTAAATAAGTTTCGTTTATTTCAGGGCCGGCATCGTTAATTATACTTTGGCTTTATCATCAACGAAATATTTAAAAGAAGAAATGGAATATGTCCCATGGAAAGCCACCATTTTCACTTTTGAATATTTGGACACCATGTTGAGTTTAACATCACTGTATGGTAAATGGAAGGTGAGCTTTTATTTTCTACATTTGTTTATTAACAAGTCAATCAAAAGACTTATTAATATGAATATTAAAAAAAATATTGCTGAGAATATTATTTTACTTAAAATTTTTTACGTGTGCTCGTAAATTTTAGAAATTCAGTTATAGGCCAACGCACTAGCATAAAAATAAACGTAATTTAAAATTGTAATTTAAAAACGTCAGACGCCGTTTCGTCTCGTACTACAGGGCATTATCAATGGAAGGCCACTGATAATGTCTTGTAGTAGGGGACGAAACGGCGTCTGACGTTTTACAATTTAAAATTACGTCTGTTTTTATGCTAGTGTATTGGCCTTTAAGGTGACTTTTTTAATATTTTATTAACATAGTTTAATGTTAAATTACAAATTTTCAGACATACGTTCAAAGATTGATTGAACCGCCATATAAAGCGGTTGGGTTCGAGGATAGACTGAGTGATCCCTATTTAAAGAGGTAATAACATTTAGAATATTAGGCAATAATGGCTTAAAATAACCATACATAGAAACTAATAACAACATCACAATGTTACAGTTTGTAGTCGTTTAATTAGAAAGACAAATCGGTGCATTTTCTCCTAACCCTACATTTACTTCATCAAAAATTATTTTTTTATCCATATATGCTTTAATTTTATGTAACCTTCAAATTCCGAGGTTCGGTTCTCCTATGGGTTTCGTGATGATGGACGAACCACACTGGGCAGGTTTTCTCGGGTTTTTTCCGTTTCCCCTGTTCTTCTCCCACCATACTTTCTCATTCTTTTCTCCGTCTGTCCTTATTTCCGTGGGTTAGCACATTAGATCAATAGACCGGCTTTCCTGCCACCCACACTCACCACATAACACAACATAATCTTCAAATTCAAGATTTTCTTAAATTCCTTCATTCTCTTTCATTCTTTCCTTGGCGCTATTTTGCTTCTTTAGCACATTTTCCACCAATAATCAGTGGTATTCATCTTTGATACATTCTTTATGTCCAAATTATCTAAAAAATAGATCTATACAAAATATTCATCCTTATACTCCAAGTAACGTTGTTATTTTGATATTTTGTATCACAAAACACCAGCACTCTTCTCAAAATATATCATTTCAAATGCTTGTCATTTTCATTTTATTTATTTCATGTCACATGTTTTACTCCCTTCATAATAAGCTAAATATAAAAACATTCTTGTATCAGCAACTCTTAAACAAATTATCACTTCGTTCATCAGACTCTCTTCTGCGGAGTAGGGATTGTTGATATATATTAATTTTTGTAAGAATATAGAAAGGACGAAGAATGAAAGATTATTATTACAGAATTGTAATTATTGCTGAGATCTGCATGATTCCATATGTTTTGAAACTACTGTATTACTACTATATTATTACTAGAATATGTATTTGCAGTCGCATTATAATTCAAAAGTTATCTTGCATAATACACATGGTCTGGTACACATGTCTATTTGTAACAGGGACCTTTATAGAAGAGCAGGTCAACTATCCAAGTTAGGTTCGCAAATCTAATTGTGGATATAAAAACCTCTACTGAGAGATATGTTATTAAGTTGGTTTCTGGGGGATCGTAAACTAACCAGATATCTGAGCCTGCAGTGACGTACATAATTACTTACCTCTGCTTTTTTATCAAGCATGCTTCTTTATAATACTCCTTCACGTCTCACTTTTCACCTGCTTCAGAAACTATATATACTTCGTGTTAATGTTCTGTTCTTTTATAGCCTTGTTAAAAATCTCCAATGCTTTTTTCTTCTTAATTTTAGAATCACTCGTAGTCCACTTGTAGAGAAAGCCTGTAAAATTGGTTTGCCCAGCTGTGTTCAAATCGCACAAAAAATATACAGACAATGGATGGAAAGTAATGGCACAAGTTTGTAAGTACAAGTACCTTAAATTCATTAAATATAAAATTAACTTTTAAAAATTGGATATTTACAATAAAAAATTTTCAGTTCCTAATTAACAGATATTTGATCTTATGTTAAAATAAAAAAATAATTTAAATATTTTAAATAAATAAAGTTCATTAATTTATATTTTTAATTAAATAGTTAAATTTGCAAATTCACTAAAATACCTTAAAATAATAAAGTACATATCAATATAAAATACTTTTCTGATTTCATTTTTGTTTTATTACTTAACTGCATTATTTGAAGCCCATGTTTTATATTTATTATTTATATTTTTATTTACAGTTTTGGTATACTTTAATCTAGAAATTTTTACTTTTTATTTTTAAGATGTAATTTCAATTTCAGACTATTTTATTTACATTGTAATTTGTAACACATATTTGCATTTAAATCTGGGAATGGAGAATTTATATTAGAATGTGTAAGTTTTAATTTTTAAATTTTAATTTTTTCAAGAGGCCACAAAATGTTGCAAAAACTGGAAAAGTCTTGAAAAGTTTGTCAAAAGTAAATTTATTAAAATAAAAATAATTATCAAACGTGAACTGTTTATAATATAAAGATAGTTATAAAAGTAGTTCTTACTCTCCCTTCCTGCAGTGGGATTACCCCCACCCCACCCCATCCCCATAAAAAATTAAAATAAAGTGCCAACAATAGAAATTTATTGAAACTAGTAGATTCAAAACGTCGGTCATAGCACAAAAAGCATTTCTGTAGCTCATTAAGTAATGAAGCAACTATCTTCATTGATGCATAGAAGGCTATTTTTTTTATGCTTTATCAAATGCCTTTTGTGCCAAACGTATTAGGGACCGACCTTTTGAATATTCACTGGTTGCAGTACAATCTCTTAATTTTATTTTTTTGGGGGGTCCCACTACCGAGAACGAGAAATGGATGACATCGAAACCGCTGATTAACTGGATAAATCTGGCTGAAGAGTCCTGATAATGACGACACAGCTGTCCCAGATTCCCACTGATAATAGCTTAAAGCATAGTTGTGAGAAACAGCATTTTCCCTCCTTTTTTATTCGTATTAGTTGAAAACTGCTTCTAGTTCATATTACTGGAAATCCGGATGATAGATGTTTTAGTTTGTAATTACTTATGAGCTAATGGAACACAGTTTTTAAAACTTACCTCTTTCTCTTTAAAAGAATATTGTTTTTAATGGTTTTTTTTTACAGAATTGCCCCGAATTTGTCCGAAGCGGTGATTTGTACTGGCGTCAAATATGGCGGGGAAGCAGAGTGGGATTTGCTTGGCGCCAATTCGTTTCCAGCATCGACACAGCCCTTCGAAATACGCTTGTTAAAGGAATGACCTGTTCCAGGGAACCGTGGATTTTAATTAGGTTTGTTATTTTCTGTTTTCTGAATAGTTGCCGTCGAATTTTCAGTTTGGAAGTAAGAAAAACTCTAAAATTGAAACTGATTAACATCGAGTTCATACAGGAAGTTCTCTTTCAAGTTTCAGGTGTATACTTTTGAAGATCATTTTAATACGATTCATCAGTTGAATTATGGTTGAATTCAACTACAGTGATATAGAATGAAACATTGCAAAATAGGAAAATTCTGTAACTACAACAGCAATAATTAGTCATCTATATATGTTAGAAATACCTATAGATATAGTATATAATCTAATATTCATATTTGTATTCCTGTGTTATCAATATTTCTTAATATAGTTTGAAAAGTCAATAACAATAGATTGAGCCTTGAATAACGCAACACTAGTCAGATTATTTCTTATTTCCAGCTGATGAAATTTTTGAATAGCACATGGTAAAGATATGAACTTTTTAAAAACAAAAGGAAAACTAAAAGAATATGGAATAGAAACTTCATCATTATATGACAAAAGTTACTTTTAAACGAAGATATTCTTCATTGAATTATATGATATAATTTTTATTTTTTGCCATTTCTGGCGGCCAATAATTGATCGTCGATAACAATATTACAATATAATCCATTGTAAATCACTATAATCTATTATAATAAGCGCGGTTTTATATAAGGTGTTGCTGTGTTTTTCTTTTTTTAATGAAATGTAAGTTGACTAAGGTTTTTTTAGCGGTCCCATGTTATAGTTAATATAGGGAACCTCTCTTGCTGTTGTATTGTTTGTCTGTCACACTCTGTAGCGGCCAAGCGGTTAGCGATATTAGAATGAAACCTTTACCATTATGTTCAGCATCAAAAAGTAGGTGACCACAAAAAAAAATCAGACCTGCAGGACCACTCCCTGACCCCCCAAATTAACGTTTTGCATAGAAGTGTTAGTAATATTGATAACAATTAACACAGTAATAATACTGATGCTTTATACATAACAATACTATTGCCAGCAGGACGTCTTTGTTAATATTTACAAACGTATTGTTTTATAAATTCTCTAACATAACCAAATGATGCACTAAGCATTGTATTAGCGGCCCTTTGGTTACAGCTTGCCTCTAAAACCTAAAGGAACGGTCTTGCCTTTATATGCTCTTGCTTTTAATTATTTTGTTTATACAATTGTGCATATTATGGGACTGCTTTGCTTTTGACACTGTCTAAAAGCATTAAGTACCTTGTTTTTTATAACATTTCTGTTTTTTTATTCCGTAGGTATCTAAGTGCATCAATTTATGGGAACGAGACATTTTATTCTGAGCAGAAAAGAACTATTTTGCAACAGATTGGTCATTATAATTGTAACGATTAGAATTTTTACCTGGTCTACTCTTTCAGACTCTTTAATCGTTAACTATGAAATAAACAAAATAAAATAATAACTAAATAAACTAAATACTAATCTAAAATAATCTAAATAAACTAACCGGGAACGACAGAGTTGATAGTCGTTAACTTCGGGAGTGACAGAAACACCTCTGCCGGGCCCATGAGAGTAAAGGTGCCGCCACCCCAAAATCAATCCACCCGTCCCGTTAACTAACAAGTAAACTACACATAAAATCATCAGAACACTTCACCAAATTACTCAGGATACCTCCACTTAGGTTAAACCTACTAAAAATAATTGTTTCCCTTTTTCCTGTATAAATTAAACCAAGACAAAATTACAAACTGAAAAATATATTTATTAAATTCACAAAAGTTAAATGATACAAAACTCAAATTCTTAATCAAAAACAACCCTTCCATTCCCCATCTAATTAATGCTTTAATCCCTCCCTTAATCCCCATGGTGCACCATAAATTATTCTAATAAACCAAATAATAATGTTCAAGTTAACACCTTTCACAAACGATAAGTTGTCATTACAATAAGATACAAAATAGAGACTAAGGACAACATCATGTCAATAGAATACCAAATATCATCTTTTACTTTGATTTACATTTTTCCTTAATTTTAATATTTCTTTTAAAGTCCTAATCTCAAACATAGAATAATTAAAACGTTATACTAACAAAGTCTTTCTTCAAGGAACTTATCATTCGGGAACCTGTCTATTACTTTATCTACAATGAGCAATTACTTACATCACTTTCTTTATCTATCACAGTATTACTTTTCATTTTTTTGGGAACACGACGAAATCATCCCGTCGGGGAGGCAGTTCGAAGGTAAGCGCAAAGTTCGGCGAAGAACGTTCAGCGTAGACTCAGCACAAAACACTTTAAATTTTCACAATGTAATCTTGGACATTAGTCTTTACTTAACGACATTAGTCCTCCTTTGATTTATTCGCACACGAGTGGAATTCACAGCAGCGGAGACGGCCAAGCACTTCGTACTCCATGTAGTGTCCCGTTCGGCGTGGAACTCGCTCCCCATCCGGCGGAGCTTGGGCGTCGGATTTTCCCCATCCGAAAAACCCTCTCGAAGGAGTTAACACACTCCGGGAGTCACTACGCCAAAGATCGCCGCTTGCTTAGAGAAGCCACCATAACGTGTAGTCTTGAAACTATAATCTGCGACCGATGGGAGTTTCGGCCACCATCCTCCGTAAATATAATAGTTGCCCGGTCTGACCTCGGTCCTGCCGGCTCGCCTTACTCCTGGTCCCGGTATCCATCTGCGTCGAGTCCGTTCAATCCGTAGCCCCTTTTCATGTGCGGTTGCACGTCAACAATCTTTAGTCATTCTTCCAATCAACTAAACCAAACTAACACCTAGTGACAAACAGCTTTTCCCCGGACGGCTGTCCGAGAACGCGGTCACTCGTCTGCTCCTCCGGCCTATGGTCAACGTATGGCCGGGAGGCATTCCACCCTCCCGGGCGGCTTGCCCGAGGGAGAGCGAAAAGCCCCCTGCCTTTCGCTTCGAGCTCCAAACGAATTCTCTTTTCTTAAAACTAAAAATGGCAATTCTCACCACGAATTCCCGCCAAAACCACCGATTAATTAATATAGACCAATAAAACACTTGAAATCACATCACATGTAGTTGATGCGAGCGCTGTTCAAATGAACGCTAGCCTTCCCCGGGGGGGGTGAAATCAAAAAACATACTCGCCGACTCCTTCGTCTCTCGGCAATCTAATTATAAACATATTTTATAAAACTAACAATAAAGTAAAAAAAAAAAAAATTGCTCACACAAACCCTAGGTTTATATTAAACAAAAAATACATTCCTACAACTCTATATAAAAATAAAATACTCGTTAATCAAATACATTGACCAAATGCGAAATTTTGATATAAAACACACCTCGTTCAACTTTTCAACTCAATATTAAAATATATGATAAATAAACATGTAACGGACATTTTACATCGTTACATAATCCTGTGGGTAGATATTTGGCGTTTGAATTCTTAATCAACAATTGGCAAAAATACAGTGAATTGTAAGTATGGTAGAGTAACATCTTAATGCATGTAAAAATTTTCTCTGTTTGCTATACAATCCCTCGACATATCCTTTGACCTATCCGGAACCCATTTTGCACAGCGATTGCATATGATCTTGTGAATAACATTCAATATATGGTTGGGTTTTTTTTATTTTTTTATTTGGAATTATTTTTACCTGTTCGAACGCTTGTTTCACTGTTTACAACGTTCTACTTCTCTGTATGATGTAAATCAGTGATAGAGAAGGTCCACTATATGGCAATGAATGATTCTTTTATCAAACAGTGTCATTAACACTTACAAGGGAAGTCCACGAAGCGTGAATTTGATATTGGTTTATGGGTCACTTTATAGAATTTTCAACGCTGAGTCCGAATTTGATATTCATTTTCATCTCCGGTTTATAGTTTTCGAGATATCCGCATGGGGGCGTAAATTTGTTATAACTTTAATTTGTTATAACTTTTTAACAAATTGAGATAGAATAAAAATTCCAACGCATTTATGTTACTTGCATACATGACTACCATGTGTGTCAATATGAACTGAATCCGTCAACTAATTTCAAAATGGAGTTTGATGACATCGTGTTACGGTAGCTGTCCGGGATAACGTTGAGGATGTCAGCTGGGAACCTAAACCTGTTTTTGCTTTTGTTAATTTTGTTAATCAGTGTAAAATATAAAATTTGCAAAATAAAATATTTATGTAAATTTGTCAGTTAAGTTATTAATGAAATTACAGTTATAGTGATGCTTTCCTAGTGGCTTTATTTCTTTGTAATTCTGTATGTTTTAATTTTAATTCGTATTTCCGGTTAAAGGAGATTTAAATAAGTTTATTGGTTTTATTTGGCTACGCACAAAGGCGCCATCTATTATCAAATTGCTGTAACTGCCCTGTGTTACCTGTCTTGTGCTGCCACCTATCAATCGATTTTTGAGTTAGGGTTGGATGAGCTTATTTTCCATTGAAAGTGCCATAAATTTAGGTTTTTGGATCCACCATTTTGAAATTAGTTGACGGATTCAGTTCATATTGACACACATGGTAGTCGTGTATGCAAGTAACATAAATGCTTTGGAATTTTTATTCTATCTCAATTTGTTAAAAAGTTATAACAAATTTACGCCCCCATGCGGATATCTCGAAAACTATTAACCGGAGATGAAAATGAATATCAAATTCGGACTCAGCGTTGAAAATTCTATAAAGTGACTCATAAACCAATATCAAATTCAGAGTAACACTTCGCGGACTTCCCTTGTTAGTTTATGGGATCAAAAAAAGGTCGAGACAGGGTCGGAATTTTTTTAAGTACATATTTTTTTTATGTTATTGTATTAACATAACTTTCTAATAATTTTGAATAAGTTAATAACTTAAGTGTTGTGAATGAATGCTTATCAAAAACCGTACTAACACACAAAAAATAATATACACATTTAAAAAAAACAAAAAAAAAATATATTACTATAAAACAGAATGCTTCGACCAGCGTAAAACTGTAAGGCCATCTTCAGCTGAAAAACTGCCCAACAAAGAAAGTAAATACAGCATTAATTTTTGTTTTGTTTAGTTTTCTTGATCACTATTAGAGGGCGCTGTATTACACGGCATTTGCTAGTCAGACATAAAAACCAATCCTCTTCATTTTTTTTTATCTTTTGGCCGATCTACGACCAATTATGCAAGTCTCCTTTCGCGTTTTGCTTCCTTTATAATCCTTTCTTTGCCATTTTTTTCAGCTGAAGATGGCCCTGATGTTTTCTGCTGGTTGAAACTAACTTTTTTTTTCTTCTGTAATTTTTGTTATTTTTAAAATATGTACTTTATTTTTTGTGTTAGAACGATTTTTTATTAATTTGTACTAAACTTGTTAAACCCGATGCTTATAACTATATAACATCTTTTATATTTTCTGGAATGATAAAGCCCGTTATATAAGTTAAACAGAATGAGAATTGTTAAAAGTACTTAGAAAAGTACTTGATCCTTCTCTAGTTAAAAATATAGGTCCAGAAAACAGTTATTAAACAAACGTTGTAATCCATTTTATTTCTTACAGTTGAACCTTTGGTATGACAATGGGTGAAGCCATTCAAGAAGTCACTTACAATATGAATACAGAAGCCAAACTACAAGAAGTAAGTAACTGTTTTAAAGTAAAATTCTTGACCAACACACTTGACTAGTTCTTAAAAAACATTTACACACATCAAAAATATATGCAGGACACGACCGGTTTCGCCTCAACGACGAGGCATTGACGAGTGACAAATTGTTACAGAAAACATGGAAACTTATATATGCTCGCAGCCAATGGGACGAAATCTGCAACACGGGGTGAAACAAGTAAATATTTCAGACCATTTATTACTCCCACATTTCAGTATAGCCCATAAAAGTTGGAATTCGATATTTCTAGATTTCGAAGAAAGGTGAGGAGAAATGACCGGGAAATAGGCCATCATAAAGTTCATCAAATATAAAGATATACTCGTATATGTATCTAATAAAAGTTTACGTGTATTGCGTAGCATTGAATTTAAAAATAAAGTCATACACCTGACTAAGTGACAAGAAAATTTAATTTATAAAAAATAAATACAAAAACCACGACGTTTCGCCGCGCAGTCGAGAAACGTCGTGGTTTTTGTATTTATTTTTTATAAATTAAATTTTCTTGTCACTTAGTCAAGTGTATGGCTTTATTTTTAAATTCAATACTCGTATATATACTTATATATTACTGCTAATGAAATACGGATGGAAAATATGTAATGCTATAGGAACACTATAAGACTACATTTCTCTTATCTAGTTTTCGTTTTCTCTTATCTGCTCCTTCACATTTCTTTCGGAAAAGTAAGGAGTCTGTACTTCTTACTGAAAATGTTACAATGATTGTATTTCCGTAAACAATATTTATCAGCATGGATTTGCACGCCGGTCTAATGATGTCACTTAAATTTTAATAAGTGCTTCATTTCACTGTATTTCATTTACTTATCTTTTATTTTGTTTATGCATATCTTCATGTGCTTTCTCGGCCTTTTTCACCTCCTTTTCCCGATCATCACCAGATGTCACCTATGTTTCCCTTAACCACGCCTCCTTTCCTTCCGCCGTTGCTACGGGGTTTCTTACTCCCTGCCTGCTTTCTGTCCTTTATTGGTCTAACCACCCTTCATATTCTGATGTTTTCTCGTAAGACCTCATTCCTCTCCGATGTCCAATCTGCATTTTGGACGCAGCTATTTAGGGAGCTTTGAATTGTAAATATTTTTTCATTTTTTAATCATAAAATTAATTATGACTAATTAATTTTTATCTTAAAAATGAACCTATTAATGAAATCATTCTATTAATAGGCAAAAATTATCGTCCGGATGTTTACTATGTTTCTAGGTATGTTTGTAACCAATGTGTGCTTTAATTTCCTTATTATTAAAAATGTGATTGTTGGGAATTGGTTGCGATTGTTGTGATTGTTGTAGAGCTGTATTATACATGTGCTTGTTGCGCATGCAACAGACTCAATTGTTGGCCGTGCCGTGATTAGCTGTATAATATAGGCAAAAAACGGATGTTTGTCAAAGTCAAATCAAAGTGGAGAGAGTCGGAGAGAGAATATTGTATTAAGTGAAGTAGTCCAGTGGCTAGCGTTTCTGACTGCGATTATGGAGATCCTCGGTTCGAATCCAATGCAAGGCGAAAAAAAAGAAAGAAAAAATAATTAAGTAATGTCTTTTTGAAGAGAAAAATTAGTTGATTTAATGTTGGTGCGTTGTTCAATACTTACTTAGACTTGTATACAACACAAAATAATCTTTAATTATTTTAAATTAATCCAAAAATTGTAATTCAAAAACAAGTAAAAACAGGATACTTAAGTATAAACAAATATCCGTATAAAAAATGAGCTTAGAATATCTTTTTCTATCTTGTGTTTTTGAAAAATTTTACGGTATTTCAAAAAGGTGGAATTTGTTTTACTTCCATGAATATTTCATGGGTTGCAACTAGTATTCATATAATCAGACTAACTGCTGTGATGCCCTTTTGTTTCTAATTTCCAAAACAGCCTTGTAAGAAAGTTTGCATTAATCAAAGTTATTAGTTTTATTTAATCGGCGAGTGAAGTTGACAAAAATTCTCGTAGAAAAGCGTTAGAAACGAAATCAAAAGAGATTTCTTTGAATGTCTAAGACAAAGGAATGAATCCACTTATTAGTCCTCTTAATATCTGCGCGAGCTTTACTATGAATAGAATTAACCTTATTTGCCTGCAGATAAGACGCAACGTTTTCAGAGGCATTTTTTGGGATGGATTAGTATATTGAAGAATAAACACACATTCGGCGTGTAAGAGGCACCCATTTTTCAGGAGAAATTTTTTAGGAAAAAAGAAGTGCGTCTTATACGCCGGGCAAATATGGCATCTAAGAGTAGTTTTTAAAAAAAAAAACTTGTTAAAACTAACTTGTTCATTTCTAAATTATCTCTTTTTAAGATGTAAATAAACAGACACTATAACTATCATTATCTCCTTTATTATAATATTTCGTTTCCTCATGCGAGAAACTTCTTCAGGTAAATACGAATTCGTTAATAAATAATACATGACAATAATTTATTTTCATCTATGTAATTTTAATAATACAGTAAAGTATTGTTATCACTGTAAAGTATTGTTAAAATTGTGTACATGAAATTCAGTTATTTTAGTGTAATATAGATATTATACAGGTTGTTGCAAAATTCGTGTGTAATATTCAAACCACGTGTAGGGGCATGGCTACGGATTAATATATTCCTAATGAACCCATGTCCGGAAACGCCCCATTAAGGCGCTGGATGGTCTTAAAGTGAGCTTTTCCGAGAGAACATATCCTTTGTTACACCATAAGAAATGTTTTGCAGGGGAGCCCCCACATTGGCCTGGGGGTGCTATTTTTGTTTGTTTCAATTGAAACAAAAAATCAATGTAAGGTTCTAATCCCGTTTCTCTTTATTTACTTTATAGGTGAAGCTTTTAATGAAGAGCCGAGAAGGATCACTAGGTGTCGCCACTCGTCCTTTCAAGATCGCAGTCAACAGAATCGAAATGAATATTCATTCGGTGGATGAAAAACAACTTGCCAACAATAACCCAGTGGTTACGAAAGAACACGTAAAATGTTTGTGTGTGGAACGTTATTTTGTTAATCCCTGCAACGGATTATCATTGCAATTGAACTGTTGACCCATGAACAGATAATCTTGAAAAAGATTAATTTTTAAATAAACTTTGAAGTACAAATAGTGGCCAACGGAAGACACACTCATTCAATTTTTGTATTCTGGGAACTGGAAAATATTTTAAGCATGGATTATTTATTCCAGCTGTTCTCAAACTGTGGGTCGTCCAAATCTTCACTGCCGCATTGATAACACCTTCAATTTTAGGGAAAAGGCAATTTTTTTTTATTACCCCTTTTGCACATGCGCAAAAATATCCAGCCAATCCTATGCAATAAAGTAGAACTAGGTAGAATATTATGGAAATCATTGGCTGTGCCTGTTCTAACATATGGTAACGAAACTATAATTAATACAGAAACCGAACTTCAAAAATTGACAGATATCCAAAACACATTTGGAAGAAAACTAATAGAGGGAACAATTTGACACCTACTATGGCAGTTCAAAGTGAAATGGGGTGGTCATCGTTCTTGAGCAGAGAAGCTTCAAGCAAATTAAAATATCTGGGGAGGTTGACTTTCATGAATAAAAATAGATGGTCTAGAAAGGTGTTTGAAAATACAACAGAAAAAAGCAAATGGGTAGATAAATTAGAATATTTAGCAGAATATTACGAAACAGAAGAAATTAGAATAAACATTGAATCGGAAAAAAAATGGCACCATCTTATTAATAAATGTGTAAAAAGTACAGAATTAGAACTATTCGTTGATTCTATTAATAAATACAAAACTTTACCATTAGGGTTTAAAAATAAAAGGGCTCCCCTATATCAGGATATTTATGATAATTCCTATGGAAGTTCTTTACTTTTCCAGTGCAGAACGGGATCATTGGCGCTAAATAAAAGAACAGAAAAATGGTCTGAAAAGGGTCCAATATGTTTAAATTGCGATAAAAATGAAGAGGAATCTCTAAAACATTTCATCTTAAGATGTCCATGCTTCGGAACTCTTAAAAAATATTAACATAAACCCAAATAACTGGGAAGAGGATGAATTACTGGATCACATATTAGGATTCAAGAGAAAATTAGATCTGAATAAAATTAAAAACTTCTTAAAACTTGCTTGGATTAAGAGAGAAACTCTAATAAATCCTTAGGGTATCCTGTCTGAACAGGAAGTGCGTTTTAAAGCATATCCCTATAAACATACATACATACATACATGCATTTTTCTTTATTTTCTAAAACTGGTATTGAACAATTTCGGGGGGAAGGTAGGATGCCGTGATTTGTCAAATTGCAAAAATAACGCTCTAAGTTTGAGAACTACTGATGTAATAACTTTCTATTCATCATTAAAAATTAAAATAGTATAATTTGAAGACGCAGTCTGAAGGAAAAGTCATATACATTCTATGGATTTATTTTTCAAAACTTACGATAGTGTTTGAAGCGCTTTCACGTGATATCAATGTTAATAAAGTTCTCTGGTAAACCAATAGAAATATATTCAGTAATATGACGTTAGAGGACGTGTCAGCAATGCCAACAATGCATGCTCGTTTTTTTCTGTTAGATAATCGTAACAATGAATTTTAATTATCACTATTCACTGTCACGCTGGCCTAATAGGAAGAAAGCATACGTCATTGTCATTATTAGTCATCTGTTAATGGTCTACAGAATTTGAAACGATCTGTATTTTCATTGTGATAATTTTCCCCACCCCCCTCATATTGTAATTCAGTGGCTCCCAAATATTTCGGTGTATTCCTCCCGTGTTGAGATTGTATAAACCCTAAGCTTCCTGCCAGTCAATCCTATTGTCCTCTTCTACCAGCCCCTGAAGAAAAAATAAAGATAAGCGAGGCAACCTTAGGAAAGGGTGTCTCCTCTCACTCTTTTCTTTGAGAACCACTGTTTTAACTGAACATCTTTTTTCCGTTCTATTTTAGACGAACTTGGACCGACGTAAATCATTCTAGAAAAAAAATAAATTAAAAGTCGTGGAAGAGCATATTGTCATTATTAAAATTTTATTTATTGGACCTCAATAAATGTAGTTTATGGGTTTTTTGTCAAGGACAAGGCTTTAATTTCAGAGCCCTTGTTTCATTTTCTGCAAAATTTATTTTATATGTTTAATTCTTTATTTCATTTTACAAAATATTTCCAGTAACTTTTTAAGGTAAAATCTTTCTAAACCAATGGTTCCCAAACTGTTTTGGCTCGCGAACTCCTTTCAACGTTATGTACTTAATGCAGTTCTCTTCGGCAGCCATTCTATCAAAAGAATTACAAGAGTAGCTATTTTGTAATTTCAAGACGCCATTATAGAGTTTTCCTTACTACGAATCCGTTGATAAGCTTCGAAAAGTCCAGAAGGTTCACAAACCTTCAGATGGGAAACCCTGATCTAAAAACACAAGTTCCCATGTTTAGAATGCCTTCCAATATTTCAGACTATATTTTAAATCAATATATTAAGTGTAAAATGTAATAATGAAGTGTAACTAAACGCAATGTCGCAGTGGACTCTATTCCTTCCTTAACTTACTTTGGAATTACATTTGTTGACAAGGCCTTTATCTGTAGAAGAATGGTTTGGCTGTGTGTATTTTAATTGTAACGTTTTCAAGTGGATGTTGTATGAATAAAGTTGATGTAAAAATCTTGCGTTTTTTGTCGAAGATTTTTTATAGCGGTCCCATGTTACAGTTAACATAGGGAACCGCTCTTGCTTTTGTTTTGTCTGTCTGTCACGCTGTATATCACACTATGTAGCGGCCAAACGATTAGATATATTAGAATGAAACCTTCACCATTGTGTTCAGCATCCAAAAATAGGTAACCACGTAAAAAAAAAAAATCAGACCTGTATGACCACTCCCTGACCCCCCCCCCAAATTAACGTTTTCCATAGCAGTGTTAGTAATAATGATAACAATTAACACAGTAATAATACTGATGCTTCATACGTAACAAAATTAACAATTGCCAACAGGATGTCATTGTTAATATTTACGAACGTATTGTTTCAAGCTGACAAGATGTAATTTCTTCAGACGTTTTCCTTGGAGGCAGGTGAAAGATAGTGTTCGTTCCTCATTTCCTACTGACCTCCACCGAACTGCGACATCATATCACCAATAAAATTGCAAACATCGACAGAGATACACTGCACAGCGTATGGTCAGAACTGGATTACCGCTTGGATGTCTGACGAGTCACGGAAGGCCGACACAGAACATTTATGGAAAAAACAAAAAACTTTGGCTTTTATTTGATATCTCGGAGGCAAACATCCCATTTTCCGCCGCCCAGTCTCTGAAATATGTCAAGGAATTGTGAATAAGCCTATATATAATTTCTATAGAGATCAGCGCAGAAAATGTAGCTAATAGACTTTACCTAACCAGCAGTTTTTAATAACCAATACATCACTAACGTAAAGGTAAAAAATAACAAAGATTTTTAATTATATAAATATAAGATCTATCAATAAATGAGATAGTCGTCACCACTATGTAAAAAAAAAAGTTAACTACTGTATAAAATAAGTTATTAATTAATTTAGAAGCAGATATTTATTTATGTTAATTGTACTGCATGCAAACATTTTTACATATCCACCGCTCTGCAGATCTAATCATCAGCTTCATTGTAAGATGCTGCCTTAAACGCAGGTTATAGGTTGGAATCCCACGTAAGGTATGGATGTTTCTCCTCCCATGTCTGTCCGAAGGCTGGGGAATCGTCAGGATGGATGTTCTTCCTGTTATTTCTTCTGTTACCCACGTCAAAGTTAAGTCAGACCACCAGAAAGGATTCTCGACCAAAGGAATAAACATAAACCATCACTCTTACGTAGCCACTTCTTAAGAGTTTTATTTTTGCGACTTTTCTAAGAATTCTGTAGAAATTCAGGATTGAGAATTTCTGATTTAAAAGGAAAACCTCTGTAAGCCTAAATTTACTTTACTATTTGCGTTGGCAAATTTAATTTGCTTTTGACAGTCGTTATTGAATTAGCATGGATGTTTCGATAACGCAATTAAGTCGTCATGGTGGCTTGCTGAAATAGGTCGTTCACGAATCAAAGTAATTGTCATCTCGTGGAACGTGAAATTATCTCTATGTGAGACGGCATTGTTAATGCGAGCCGTCCACAGTTCGCTTGCATCCTTCAACCAGTTCAGATGTGAAAAAAGTCGCTCCCGAGTTAGGGAGTTGAGTTTGCTGCAAATTCTCACCAACGATTTTGGAATGAGAATGATTTTGTATTCTCAATAAGAAGGAGAATGCGCCCGGAAGAATTCAGTGGATTCTAAAGTTCGCTCGATTAAAAGCGAAGGTGCTGTAATATTCCAATCCCCGGGAAATTCTGACGAATAGCAGTATACCGAGTCCGGATAAAAAAGAAGACGGTTTCGACGGAAGGCATTCCTTAGACGAAATATATAGAAGCCAGACGAAATTGGCAGGATACGATTCGAGTATTAGCCGAGACGAAATGCGAAAGAACTGACCGTTCCTTACGCAGATGACAGAAGCCGACAAAAGTGATTGGAGCCGAAGACGGAAGAATCATTTCCCCGTAAGAGACACAGCCACCGCCGGGAACTTCTAAGGTGATAAAAGAATAGGACACATACAGATAGCTTTGTCCATTTAGAAGAATGCGAAACAGAGTGAATAACTACCGCTGATTAGGAAGAATGGATCCTCGTTGAATTTATCGTATATCG